>JAPMUY010002228.1:0-60000 GCA_026901105.3 Galaxias olidus
CCTAAGAGAGAGAAAGAGAGAGAGAGAGAGAGAGAGAGAGAGAGAGAGAGAGAGAGAGAGAAAAGGTGAGAGAGTGACTGACACAGCAAGAGAGAGAGAAAGAAGGTGAGAGAGAGACAGACAGAGAGAGAGAGAAAGAGAGATAGAGAGAGAACGGAAGAGAGAGAGTGAGAGAGAGTTAAAAGGTGAGTGTGACAGACTGAGAGAGCAAGAAAGAGAGAGAGAGAGAGAGAGCGAGAGAGAGATAGAGAGAGAGAGAGAGAGAGATAGCAAGAGAGAGAGAGAGAGAGAGAGAGGGAGAGAAAGAAAAAAGTGAGAGAGAGAAAGAGAGAGAGAGAGCGAGAGAGAGAAAGAGAGAGAGAGAGCGAGAGAAAGAGAGCACTGGAAGATAACAGAGCTCTGGAGTGATCTCACTGGTTGCAAGTGGACACCGAGCGCAAGATTAGACAGGAAGGGCCTGCGATGACATCATCTGCACGAGGGGTCCTGCGGATTGGCGGGTGACTGGGTCGCGTGACTGGGAGGCGCTGGGGGTGTGGGACCGCTGTGAACAGGAAAGCAGTGTAAGGTGCACGGTTGCATGTCAAAACCGAGCAAACAAAACTTGAAATAAAAACGGGAGTAATTCACGTTGGTTTAGTTCACTCACACCCCAGCCACCACTGGGTGCGCTGTTTGTGCGTGTGTGTGTGTGTGTGTGTGTGTGTGTGTGTGTGTGTGTGTGTGTGCGCGTGCGTGTGTGCGTGGGTGTGCGTGTGTGCCAGGGTTGGGTGTACAGTAAGTGATTCGGAAGTAGGCCTCAGCAGTACTGAAGGTGTTAGATGATTCGGAGAGGGGGGGGGGGTTGCTATTTCTGTGGGTGTTATTGTTTGGTCAGGAAAAAGCGCTTCATAATCAAACGTCTATATCTTGGTGCGGTGTTGCCTCAGTCACCTAACGTGTGAATTGTGTGGGAACGCTCCAGCCGCTCCTCATCTCAGGCCGTTCTAATTGTGACGGATTTGACAGGGAGTCTGTCTTTGAACTTCCTGTTCAGAGAGCATAGGCCCACCGCAGGTGCAGGTGTGTGCGTGTGAGCTGTGGTGCTGATGTGTTGGTATCCGTCAGGGCTCACAGCACCTCTGCAGGTCTCTGTGTGCGGCTTCACGTGCCGTTATGTGTCTCTGAGAGGCCCTCGCTTTGGCCCCTGACGACAGCAGTACAGTGCACCGTGCGCTTCGTCCCTGGATTTGTCCCATCCCCAAAAAAAAGAATGGCCG
This sequence comes from Galaxias olidus, assembly GCA_026901105.3. Classification (NCBI taxonomy): domain Eukaryota; kingdom Metazoa; phylum Chordata; class Actinopteri; order Galaxiiformes; family Galaxiidae; genus Galaxias; species Galaxias olidus. The sequence goes on from JAPMUY010002228.1 coordinate 1,260, forward strand.
GCAACTCCGCAGAGGGAGTGGCTCTCGCCTTCCCACCCGCACAGGAAGACGACACTGACCTGTTCCCCGAGCGACCCTCTGTTGCCGGACGGACCCTCCGTTTCCTGTCCCCAGCGTTGCCACGTGAGCGAGGGCCGCGCCGCTCGCTAGCCCCCGCGGCGGCTAGCCCCTCGCTAGCTGTTTGCCTGGCTGTTGTCGCGGGCGGAGCCGCGGCTGGATGCGACCATTAATCATCCTGTCACCGCCTGCCTTTGGTCTTTGGGTGTCCGACCGGGGGCCTGCGTTCTGCAGCATTGCCGCGCGACTGTGTAAATGTCAGCCTGGTATTTAGGGCCCCGGGGAGCTGACGCGCCGGTTCCGACGGCGGAGGACCTGTGGTGCACGCCGTCGGTTCCCGGGGCAGCCGTGAGCGGGTCCCCCCATCTCGTGTCCCAGCGCCGTTGTCTTCGGGCGTCTGCGTCGCCGTCGGACGCGGATCCGGCGGGAGGGAGGGATGGAGTGACCTCGTGGAGACACTCGGAAAGGGGGGGTGGGAAGCGGGGCGAGGTAGGTTGCTAGGTCATCTGAGGTTCGCCGCTCCGGCCCAGTCTGCAGAGAGTGGAGATACACTCTGATAGACACGTCTGCCATTTCATTACAGCGGGGCGTCCTCGGAGATCTCGATCCAGGAAATGCAATGCCCCGGCAATCCATATCCCTCCCTCCCTCCACGCTCTCATCCAGGCCCTGGCCCGGAGTCTGTTCCCCGCAGCAACTCATTGACATCTGCCCGGAAAGACGCGCAGCCTCGGAGCTCTGAAAAAGCACCCCCCCCCAAAAAAAAATCACGGCCACTAACTCGGCCCGTCATTTGTATTCGGAGCGTCGGGTAAGCAAAGTGCCAATGCAACCCGTGGGTTGTCCGACCCGCGCGTTGCGCTGCGAGCGGAGAGCCGGACAAGCCCTCCCGTCCGTCAACACGCTGGGATCATTAGCCGCCTGCCGGGCGGTGTTCCGGCAAAAGTCCTCCCCCTCCCTGCTCTCTGGCCTGCTGAACACAGGGTCCGGCTCTGCCTGTAAATCAAAGAGGGTCTCAAAGAGACAGAGGAGACTGTTGGAGAGGTGAAGGCGGTTCAGCGGATGATGACACCCCCTGGCCAGTGTGAACGTGTCGACGCGACTGAAACCCTTTGTCCCTGCGGTGCGCAGAGGACGTAGCTGCTCACCTCAAGTTCAGGCTGTTATAATAATAATAATAACAATAATAATAATAATAATAATAATAATAATAATAGTAATGACGCTGGACTCCAGTTTGTTTTTTGTTGTTGTTGTTTTTTTATTATTCCCTAATAGAGGAAGATGATCTGCATGCACAATGATGCGTGACTGTTTGTGTCACAATGTGTCACTGTTTTGTGTTTCTGCCGGGGAGGGGGTGTTACAAAGAGAGAGAGAATAGAGAGAGAGAGAGAGAGACACGCACGTTATTAGCGTCATATGAACGGTGGATTAAAAGTCCCCGGCCCCGTGATGAACATCACACTGCTGTGATGTCGTGGAGATAAGAGACGGGCTCTTGGTCTTATCTCCACGACAGAGCTCTCAGTTCCCTACGCAGCGGCACTCTGCTTCCCCTTTCTCCCGTCTGCCTCTCTCTCTCCGCCTTACTCTCTGCCTCTCTCTGTCTCTCTCTCTCTGCCTCTATCTGTCTCTCTCTCTCTCCGCCTCTCTCTCTGCCTCTCTCTCTCTCTCTCTCTGCCTCTATCTGTCTCTCTCTCTTTTTTCTTCTCTCTCTCTCTCTCTCTCTCTGCCTCTCTCTCTCTCTCCTCTCTCTCTCTCTCTCTCTCTCTCTCTCTCTCTCTCTCTCTCTCTCTCTCTCTCTCTCTCTCTCTCTCACTCTCTCTCTCTCTCTCTCTCTCTCTCTCTCTCTCTCTCTCTCTCTCTCTCTCTCGAGTGAGCAGACGGGCCGTCGCTGCAGCTGTTCAGTAGGAGGGCCGGCGTCGAGAGCAGAACCTGACTTTGGGGAAATTCTTTCACGCTGCCCCATCACCTCATGATTTATGAGTGGAAAAGATGCGATTGTGCCAGATTCCGTTTTCTTTCTTTTTTTTGCTTCATGCGCTAAGGGAGCAAAACACAAAAAAAAAGAGGAGAAATCTTCAGGGTGATGGCTTCTTTTCCCCATTATGAACGGTATAATGAGAGCGTTGCGTGGCAGAAAGTCCTGGTTGCTGTTGATTCAGGGGTGCTGTGAAACCTTTCAGGCCACAAGTGTCAAACATTGAGATGTCCCCCTCCATCCTCACCTTTCGGACAAGTCAAACACTGACGCCATCCTAACCTTCACATCGTCCCCCGTCCCCGTCCCCGTCCCCTCCTTCTCACGCTCTGCTTGTCCTCTCTCTAGGTGACGTTTACGAAGCGGAAGTTTGGCCTGATGAAGAAGGCGTACGAGCTGAGCGTGCTGTGCGACTGCGAGATCGCCCTCATCATCTTCAACAGCACCAACAAGCTGTTCCAGTACGCCAGCACGGACATGGACAAGGTGCTGCTCAAGTACACCGAGTACAACGAGCCCCACGAGAGCAGAACCAACTCCGACATCGTGGAGGTGAGGCTCCCCCCTGCACCACACACACACACACACACACGCACATACACTCACACACACACACACACACTGCACATACACTCACTGCACGCACGCGCGCGCACACACACACACACACACACACACACACACACACACACACACACACACACACACACACGCACATACACTCACTGCACGCACGCGCGCGCACACACACTTGGACACAAACAAGTAGACGTGATTCAGTGAGACACTGGTGTTCACCACGGCTTTTCCGTCACTTATAAATATTTATTGAAGATTAAGTATTTTTGGTTTAAACATTACAAGGTATGGAAACATGCGACGATATGTCCGTAGCCCGTTTGAAAAACCGGGTGCTCTCCTCCAGAGTCAAACGGCCCTGGGGAGCGCGCCGCGCCCCGTGCTCCCTTTAGTCCGTCCCCGTGGCTGCTGCCCAGTGGCCCACGGACGCGGTGTGTCTCTGGGTCAGCGCTGCTGTGCCTCCCGGAGGGACGCCTCTGTCCAGGGTGGCCGCTGTAAGCCGAGAGGCTCCGGGCTGGACCCGTACCGCGCCCACGTCGGGCCCGCCGTCAGCGCCGACGCTGCTGCCAGGCTCACGCTGTGGCCCCGGCCTTCTCAAGGCTCCTTAAGCCCCCAACGTGACTCTGTTGTGCAACGGCTGTCATTGGTCGTCCACCAGGCGTAGCGGGCGTGCGCACACACACACGCGCACACACACACACACACACACACACAGACGTAGAGTCAGGCGCAGAAGTACACGCAAAGTAGACACACACGAGATTAAAAGCTAACCTGCCGTCCTCGCTAATTGGCAGGCACACGTTTGCATGTAGACACACACAAACAACAAAAGGCGCACATGCGACACGTGAGATAGGCTGTTGACATGTTCAGGTAGATGGAAACATATGCTAGAACGCCGCCATGTTGCGAGCTGGAGGCCACAGAGAAAAAAAAATAATAATTTGACGTGCATCAAGTAGCTCAACACACTCGATCAGTGAACTGACAATCACACAGATATCTTTTCTTTTTTCTTTTTTTTTTTACATGAACTCGAATATTTCCCTTTTTTTTTGCTGTTTCTCAGATCAAATCATGTTCTCTGAATGACCTCATCCATTACAGAGAGTGCTCTCCACCCATGGCCAGCCATTGTTATGGGAACACGCACAGCCACTAGACCGTATGCATTATCATAGAACGCTCTGCTGGACCACCAAATCCTACAGCCACTAGACAAATATACTCTGTGCTTGACGCGTACATTGCCATTGGATTATAATTGTTTGCTCATTTGCTCAATGGGTCGTATGGGCAAGAAATGAACCAGTAAACATGTCTGTTTGCATATTTGTGTTCACTTAAAAGCCTTGGCATACATGAAATAGGGAAGACCGGAGTCCAGATTGGAGAGTGCACTCCTCTGAGTCTCCATGTGCCTACACAGTGCTTTGTTATTCCTGTCACCCTACAAAGAACATGATTACACAGCCCTCAGCACAGCCCAGTCAGAGACACAGCACTACACAGCCCTCAGCACAGCCCAGTCAGAGACACAGCCCTCAGCATAGCCCAGTCAGACACACAGCCCTACCCAGCCCTCAGCACAGCCCAGTCAGACACACAGCCCTACCCAGCCCTCAGCACAGCCCAGTCAGAGACACAGCACTACACAGCCCTCAGCACAGCCCAGTCAGAGACACAGCACTACACAGCCCTCAGCACAGCCCAGTCAGAGACACAGCCCTACACAGCCCTCAGCACAGCCCAGTCAGAGACACAGCCCTACACGGCCAGCTCACAACGGGGAGGAAATCAATCTGAGGAGGCTCCTCCGGTCTGAGCCGTGCCGTGCTAACAGGATTGACCACAGGGGTGAAACTAGCACGTTTTAGCGTGGGATGGGGGGGGCAGCAGGAGGGCACCGGGGGTCGACTCGCTGCTGCCGAGCCCTGTGTGCCGCTGCTAGGTTACATCACAGGTGGGGGGGGCGACCGGGATGGGGGGGACGTGGGTGGGCTCTGGAGTGCGGGCAGGGCGTGTGGGGGCAGGAGCAGAGCGGGCTTCCTGACGCGACGGCAGGCTTGTGGGAGGACCAGGAGGGGCGCGCAGAGTGGACCGCCAGGAGGGGGGGAGCCAGAGGTTTGACGCACGGAGAGAGAGAGAGAGAGAGAGAGAGAGAGAGAGAGAGAGAGAGAGGTCTGGGGAAGAGTACATCTCATATAAGAAGCGGTCTTTAGTTCATCTCCGCACATACCGTACCCACTCCTTCTCTTTGCTCTCTGTCTCTCTCTCTCTCTCGATAGTTAAAGTACTTTTCCTTCTCGCTTATCTATCTCCCCCTTTCTCTCACTCTCTCTCTCTTTCTCTTTCTTCATTTCTTTCTTGATCCTTCTCACTTTCTCTCTCTCTCTCTCTGTCTCTCGCCCTCTCTCTCGCTCTCTCTCTCTCTCTCTCCCTCTCTCTCTCTCTCTCTCTCTCTCTCTCTCTCTCTCTCTCTCTCTCTCCCTCTCTCCACCCTCCCATCCCTCTCTCGGTGAGTGTTTCCAGTAGTGCTGCCGCTGTGCCTGGAGGTGCAGTGGGAGGAGAGACAGAGGCAGGGGAGCCGAGCGCGGCGCAGCGTGTGGGCGGCTGGCAGAGAGGCCCGCTACATTAGCAATAAAGCTCTATGTAATTAGCATGTCTTTGGTTGATAATTAGCGTTGTTGAGCGAGTGGCACTGAGAGGGTTGCACAGCCCCGCCAGGCTCACCGTGTTTACAAGGGGCTGGAGGGCCTTCTCCCTCCCTCCCGCTCCCTCGCTCCCTCGCTCCCTCCGTCTCCACTGCCTCTCCAGACATTTTTCTGTTTTTTTCTTCTTTGGTATCTTAAAGTGCATCGAGACGGCCATCCCTCGGTTTACATTTTTTTTCTGCTCACCACTCCGCAACCTGGCAAGTGCGTCGAAGGATGGAGCGTGAGGGAACTGAGAGGCAGGCTCCAAGATAGAGAGCCTGTGTGAGAGGGAGGGAGGGAGGGAGGGAGGGAGGGAGAAAGAGAGAGAGAAAGAAGAGAGCGGGGTTGGAGAGGTGCTCTCGATGACTCACTGTAAAAGTGGTCGCCGCTGAGGACGCCACTCGTACAAATGTCCGTGAGGCCCGGCGAAGGCGAGGCGGCGCTCTCCCGCCGGCCGCGGCTGTCACCGGAGAAAAGGCAGCGGTCTAAGCCAACGTGGCTGGGAGCTGGCCGTCGAATCAGAGAGGCTCCCCCCGTGTCGAAAACTCTCCGGGATTCAAAGCACAAGACGTTATGGGAGCCCTGTGTTTCAATCCATTGTGTCCGCTCGCGGCGGGCAGCAGATGTTCACTTTCCTGATTATCGAATCTCTAAACTATCCTCTCAGACGTATAGCAGATCCTCTAAATGTTTGCTTAAAGCAAGAGGTTAGGAGGTCCTCTTAATTAGAGCAAAAATCTTTAAAGAATAGCTCGTTATTGAAGCTCACACAGCTTAATAAGCCGGCACACACAGATAATGTGTTTATGATGTGGGTTGTATTGGGCCTGTGTGTGTGTGTGTGTGTGTGTGTGTGTGTGTGTGTGTGTGTGTGTGTGTGTGTGTGTGTGTGTGTGTTAGTGTGTGTGTGTGTGTGTGTGTGTGTGTGTGTGTGTGTGTGTGTGTGTGTGTGTGTGCGCCTGTGTGTTCTCTGGCTTGCCGGAGTTCGGTGTAGTGTGAGACTGGCCCCTGATAAAAACACTCCTCGCACGCGGATAGATTTCCTATAGCGCTTGTCTGCCAAGCTGGCTTCCTGGACATGCGAGCAGCACTAGCGGAGAAACGGGAGGCCGCGTTGGGAAATGACGAAAGAATGGATCCGTCCCTCTTCCCCACAGAGCCCGTCTCTTTGAGCTCTCGGCGAGGCGTTAGTGTGCCAGTGCGGACACTGTTAATTGGGAGGACATTTGAAAGGGACCCCTCCCCTCCCCCCCTCCCCCAACGTTATTACCGTGGATCAAGCCAAGCCCAAAGTGGTGCTGGCGCCCACCACATTCCAGTCCCCACCCCTCTGCCTCCTCCAACAACTCACTCTCCCCCAAAGACGCTCCCAGACCCTCCTCCTCCCACAGTGTGTTTGTCGCTCCCGCGGCAGAACAAAGAGGACCGTGCTGCAGACACAGCTGTGGGGTGGGCAGTGAGCGTCTACCCGGGCGGCTGAGGAGGGTGGAGGTGGGCAGTGAGGGCGGCTGAGGAGGGTGGAGGTGGGCAGTGAGCGTCTACCCGGGCCGCTGAGGAGGGTGGAGGTGGGCAGTGAGCATCTACCCGGGCCGCTGAGGAGGGTGGAGGTGGGCAGTGAGCGTCTACCCGGGGCAGCTGAGGAGGGTGGAGCTGGGCAGTGAGCGTCTACCCGGGCCGCTGAGGAGGGTGGAGGTGGGCAGTGAGCGTCTACCCGGGGCCGCTGAGGAGGGTGGAGCTGGGCAGTGAGCGTCTACCCGGGGCAGCTGAGGAGGGTGGAGGTGGGCAGTGAGCGTCTACCCGGGGCAGCTGAGGAGGGTGGAGGTGGGCAGTGAGCGTCTACCCGGGCGGCTGAGGAGGGTGGAGGTGGGCAGTGAGCGTCTACCCGGGCGGCTGAGGAGGGTGGAGGTGGGCAGTGAGCGTCTACCCGGGCGGCTGAGGAGGGTGGAGGTGGGCAGTGAGCGTCTACCCGGGGCGCTGAGGAGGGTGGAGGTGGAATGGGCAGTTGGCGTGTGACCGTTAGCCTAGCCCCGCCATGGTGAGGGCCTCGATGACCTCGGCCCGTGAGCGCACCACGCCCTCCGACCCCACCGGGGCTGACCTCACATGGTGTGCCCACGTGGCAGTAGAATTACAGCCCCCCCCCTTCCCTTCGGCAGCACCCTCGTCGAGGGGAGGGGATGACGGGGACAATCCCATTTCCCCCAGATTAGCCTAATTTCAAAGTACACCTCACCCTCTAATCTCAAGACGGTAGAGGCAGGGGTGATGGCCCGGCCCACCCCCCGCTCCCTCCCTTCTCTCCTTCTCTCCTTCCCCCGCCCCCCCTCTCTATCTCTCCCACCCACCCACCCCCATCAAACGTGAGGAAAACGGGGACGGCTGGAGAGAGCAGAAGCGTGATGGTAGGGCGGTAAGGGAGGAGGAGGGAGACCGGGCTGGTAATTATTTCCAAAGGTCATTCTGTTAATGACTACCTGCTCAGCTAATGAGATTCGGGAAAGCTCCCTATCGCCGCTTCACCTTGCGTCTGTTCCGCCCGCGTGCCGAGGCAGGCGAGGAGCGGGCGCAGGTGTACCTCCAGGCCAGTCGCACCACGCCAGAGGGAGGAGGAGAGAGGGGGTGGGGGGGGATTGAGCACGTTTGAGAGCAGAGAGGACAAGAGAAGAGTCACCTACCAACGCGCTACGTGCCGCACCTGGTGTTTCGTTTGGCAAGGAAGCACGTCCCCCCCCCCCCCCCTGGTTATGAAGGAGGAAGGGAGACTAATTAATTGGATTGATTTTAAAATAATGTCGTTTTCCCAAGGTTTTCTTAGCGTGGGTCCTATATATATATTTTTTTTTTGCTTTTTTTTTTACCACAGAGCTGTCACACATCAAAAGAGCGCGTGAGGGCCCCTCTCAGAAGTGCCAGTGTGCCACTTTCCCTCGCCTTGTGAAAATATTGTCTAGCGTGTGTGCTATTCCGTGTTCCTGCTCGGATTCTAAACAGCGTCGAGAACATTAGCCTTGAGGATTTTTCCCTCAGAGGAGGGCTTGTTGAACGAGTGCGACTCACGCCCAACAAAGACCGCCACTGTTGATACGCACAGTTTGAATGTCTGGACTCATTTACTTGCGCTCGTTTTCCCCCTGACAGCGTCCAGGAGGAGCACAGAAATGTAGCGCCTGTCAGGAGAAATCGTGCCAGGCTTGTCTTTGGAGGCGATCTGACAGGGCTGTGTGTTAAGGCATGATCTCGACGTCATCAGCGCGACGAGCAGAACGTGTTGATGTTTACTACGGAGTGGGAGATGGGACGCAGCGCTGCTTGTTTTTCTTACTGAGTCGAGGATTAAGGTCTTCAAGCGGCTTTCGCCCTCTAAGTCAATTAACCTTGTGACTTTGCCTGCTCAGGGTTGGATGAAAACAAAAGCCACAATGGCATTCCGTCTGAAATAAGTGACGTAGACTCAAATAAAAAATAATGGGTTTACTTATTTTCCTTCAATCGTTATGGTCCGGGGAGAATGCCTGGGTTATTGGTTAAACTAGACACATTTTGACCAAATTGGTGAGCTTTTGGCATCATTTCATACACATTTGTTTGTCGATGGTTAGTATATCACATCTGTCAAGGTTGGTTAGGGTAGTTTCTTCCACGGAAAGTTGCAAAGAGGCTCAAAGGTTGAGGGGAAGGACTGCCACATATAACATGCTCGTGAAACCTCTTCCCAATGACCGTGGTTGTTGAGCGTCACAAATTCCACCGTCTGAGGCAATCCTTTGTACTCCTCTCCCGGTCGTCAGAACCCCCCCCCCCCCCCCCTTCGCATCTCTCTCTGTTCTTCCTTTCTGGACACTCAGCTCCCGATAGTAACAGCTTGTTGTGTAGTTCACATGTGGCGGAAAAAAAATTATGGGATCAGGGGGGTTGTCAGAACAAAAAGGGAAACAAATTTAAACACACTCGTTTTGCCCCCCCCCCCCTTCTACACGATGCTTCGCACACTTTCCTGAAACGGCCAACATCTGCTGTGGAGCATGTGGAGGGAGTGTGGTTCAGATGTCCAAACGAGGGCAGCCCGCCTCCTCCCTCTGATCTCACTACCACCGTGGTTTCTTTCTGTGGGGGGGTTGTTTCCCTTAATAGATGCCTCAAAAACCGGTAACGGTCCAAAAATAGTGTCTAGCCGATCTAAAAATAGTCCCTGACTGGAAGTGGCTTCTATAGAAAAGGAAAGAAGAACGGGCGTGGCACGGCATCATGTGTGTGTGTGTGTGTGTGTGTGTGTGTGTGTGTGTGTGTGTGTGTGTGGGTGTGATTGTGTGTGTGTGTGTGTGTGTGTGTGTGTGTGTGTGTGTGTGTGTGTGTGTGTGTGTGTGTGTGTGTTTGTGACTGTGGGTGCGTTCGTGCATGTATGTGCATGTACATTCAGCCAGCTTCTTGAACTGTTGCTCTCGGCAGCTTAGATGCATAGGGGTCGGCGTGGGACCCTGAGAGTCAGATCCCTTGTAATGCACCTTTTCCCCCCATCCTACACACAGTGGTTTTTCATACGTACACTTATAAAACGTAGACTCAAAGTAGTACAAAGTGCAAAGCTAAAGTGAGCACACGTTGGCCACTTGGCCTTGGTAACAAACAGGTTGCGCAATTGTCTAATTCCGTAGTGTTGCAGTTAGTGTCGTGTTACCAAAGTGCAGACGAGATGCTGAGGGTAATGTATTTGATGTCGAAAATAACGTTCGATTTAAACCAGCTGGGAAGCGCAAGCTGCTGGGTAAGTCCACCTACAAATGCCCATAGCAGGAGTGACAAGACCTGAGGTGACTTATCCTGCCCACTGCGGAGCCTGACAGCTCGTTGCCTAGTGGTGCCATGTTTAGGTGGCTGCTCGGGTTACTGAAACACCACGGTCTAGGATACCTCAGACTGCTCTGTTGCGACATAGAGTCTGTGATCTTGAAGTAGGCACAGCTCTTTCATTTCCTGTTTTTTTGGTGTGTGTTGGGGTGGCGGGGTAGGGGATGTGTGTGTGTGTGTGTGAGTGTGTGGGGGGCGTGGGGGCTTGCGGAGACAAAATGGCCTTTTATGTTAATGATTCCCTACATCAGCGTTTTGTTTCCCATCAGACGTCTTCCGCGCACCAGAGCGGAACCTCTGGCAAGGAGCTACGAGTTACGGTATTTCAGGATCATCTAAAGTGTTTTTTAAGGTCAATATGGCTTAGCGGAAGTCTGAGGTGCCGCCCCAACAACAAAAGGCCACGTTAAAAATAGCTGCTTTGAACTGTGCCAATATGTGGTCCCCGTGGCGGCGACTGGTGCAGAAGGCTGGCCACTTCAGAACCCCGGCTGCCAAGGGCAGGCTTTTCCACTCGGCAGCCCCGAACAATTCGCACCAGTCATTAAGATGAAATGATGCCTTGTTCTTTCAAACTATTTGTGGAAAACTCGGAATAATGAAGATCTATTTTTAAAGCTGGCATTCCCTGCCCTGCCTGAAGCTCATATGGATCACACCCCCCGCCCCCCACCCCCCGCCCCGGCCCCGCCACTCCCGGCTGCCCCTCTCTCCTGCGGTGGCAGCCGGGCAGGGTGTGGAAACTCAAGGTCATGGCACGGAGGTTAAACGGCTGGTCATTGTTACTCCAGCAGCCTCCCCCCCCCCCCCCCCGGCCCCCTTTCCTGTTGTGGCACCACGCGATAAGAGACACAAAGACAAAAGACGATAACGGACGATTCCTGCGGTGGGGGGAGGGGGGCACCGGGGCTGGTGGGGGCAGACTCGCTGACAGAGACGGGGCCGGAGGGCGTCGGCGCGGGAGTCGACTCGGTGCCACTCGCCGCCACGTGACGATCGCGCGCCGCGCCGCGCCGCCAAAACACGCCGGACCGTTCGCCTGTCTGTACAGCACTCACATCGGATTCAGCACGAGGAGCCCCTTCACGTAAAAGGGCGGGACCTTGGGAGGGCGTCGCCGCCGTCGCCGCGCCCACTCGCCTGTGGCTGACGCGACGCTGCGCCGCTGAGCTTCTTTCAACGGGAGGGAGTAGTTTAAGGCAATAAGTGCCTGTCTTTATCCCTGTGGACTGGGCAGCCATTGTGTCTCTGTCGTGTCGGGCTAATTATAGAGTCAATGAATGGGTCTGAATGAGCCCACTGTGGCCCAGCCCAGGGGTGCGGCGGCGGCGGCTAACACTGCCGTATTGTGACATGTGCTCCGTGTGTGTCGCCGCCACATGGACAACACGGACCCATCTGGTAGCGGGGCCCAGCCTGTGTCGGCCTCCGAGTGGCTGGCCTCCCCGCCCTCGTCCTCGTCCTCCTCCTCCGCTAGCGTGCCACACTTAGGACATATTAGCAATTCGGATGACCCACTTAATTCTCTCTCCCTCTCTCTCCTCCGCCTCTTCTCGCACTCTCTCTCTCTCTTTCTTTCTCTCTCTCTCTCTCTCTCTCTCTCTCTCTCCCTCTCTCTCTCTCTCTCTGGCTGCGTTACGGCTTGTCGTGTGTGGCCCTCCCAGACGAGTGGCATTACTCAGTTAGGCGGCGTTATTACGGCGCGCGGCCACTTTGCTCCGGGCCGGCCGAGCTGCAGCGCCGGCCTTTGATTTCTGATTATAGTGCACCGGGAGGCCGGGAGCTTTCAAGCGGCCCAATCACTTAGGAGCCCTTGATGCGCTGCCGTTTCAGCCATTGCCTCGCATGTGCCGACTGAAAAAAAAAACCCCGGGTGTGTTTTGGGGGTCCCCGTCCTTCAGATCACTAGCCTACAAACGGTCTACCCCCCCCCCCCCCCCCAGCCCCATAAGTGCAGAGACACACACACACACACACACTCACACACACACACACACACACACACACACACACACACACACACACACACACACACACACACACACACACACACACACACACACACACACACACACAGAGTAAATGCTCATCCATGAGCATGCCCCTTAACATGGTCGTGGCATGTTCAAACCACGCGTCATGAAAATGTGGCCTTCCTGCCTTTGGTCTCCCATCTGCTTCCAATCAGCTAAGCCAGGCTGATCCCTCTGATGTTCCTCCCTGGTGAAGTGGGATGAAGAGAGAGAGAGATGGAAGAAAGAGGGACAGAGAGAGGGAGAGAGGGAGAGAGAGAGAGAGAGAGAGCGAGAGAAAGAAGGATCCTTGAACAGGTAGACCAAACGGTTGAGAGATACCTACTTAACCGTCCTTTTCCTGGCCATCTGCAGGCCCACCCTGAATGTGCTTACTGTGCGTTACCGTAGGTAGGGGGTCCGCGACGGCTCCTCCTCCCCACCACCTCTCTCTGGTCCTCAGTGCTGGACCCCTGCGTCTCCAAGCCGGTCACAGCCGCCCACAGCGGCCCGGGCCAATCTGCACCAGTCCAATGGAGCATGGCGCTCGGCGACGGTAGGGGAGCTTCGTTTGTCACCCCAACCCTCCCCTGCTGGGGGGGGGGGGGGGGGGGGGGTACCGTGTCAGCTCGGCCCCACTCTGCGTTGTCCTGTGCGGCAGGACCAGCCCTGGGTTCCAGAGGCACGCTGGGGTGTGAGTCGCCCGTCTCGGCCCCAGAGGGTGACGCGGCGCTGGCTCCAGGCCGTGGTGTGGGCCAGTAACAGGCTGCTGCCTTCTGAACGCCTTGTGTTTTTCCCCCACCACACAGCAAACATGATTAGCCATAAGTGGCCCTGTAGTAAAAGTCATTTTATAGGGGGGGGGGGGGGGGGGGCCCTGTCTGATCCTACTTTCCTTTTCCATCGACAAGTGGAGGCATGAGCAGTCACACTCACCAGGGGACGTCTCTAAGTCTCTAAGTTATTTCACTGCTCATTCTAACCACTGTCTACTGGTGTGTAACACGTCGTGGCCGAATACAAAGCCCGCTGTCGCCTTTGGGTCCGGTTGTGTAAAAATAAATAAAAACACGAGTTCAGAGTTACAAAACCGCCTCCACCAGTCCCATTGCCGCCAGTGGCCATAAACACCATATCGAATGTACGCCTTAAACCCCCCCCCGCCCCCCCACACACACACACACACACACACCCGCTGCCAAGATAGTCATGGGAGCCGGCAGGAATGATCCCCTGGTAGTCGATCCCAAAATATCACCCCTAGCCCCCCCACCTAAGCAAACAAACAACTTTTTGATTCGAGAAAGAAGGGACAAAGGGGCGGACGGTGGAGAGAATCACTCTAACGGGTGAAGGGGGCCCGATGGATAGATCAAACCAGGGAAAGCGTAGGGTGGTCAGGGTGGGGCAGAACGCCAAGGAAAAGGGCCCTGAGCTGGCATCAGCTGACCTCAATGGACCCCTCTAGACAGCCAGAACACCCTCCAAAGGCCCACTGAATGGACCCCACGGGTCTGGAGAACGGGACCACACGCACGGAACAAAGCGTGTGGCCGCTCGAAGCGCACCGGGGCGTGCAAGTATATAAGCGTGCATTAAATTGCGTCTCCATAATTTGACGGGCCTCTTAGCTACACCTATGCTAGGCGTGGAACGCCGGGGGATCCTTTTCCAGGGATCAGCGTTTCTGCAGTCCCAGACTGGTAGTTATTATGTGCAGCCCCAGTGCTGAGTAGCAGCAACAGCCTAGCCTAGGCACTGTCCCATCCAGCTGTGGGTGCCGGCCTGAAGGGTACAGATGAGCCTGTGGCTGGCCGTGTGTGGGTGTGTGTGTGTGGGTGTGTGTGTGTGTGTGTGTGTGTATGTAGGGCGCGGTGTCTACACTGCACAGGCCCTCTTGACAGGCCAGGCCAGGAGGGAGCATCATGAGGAAGGAGTTTAATTAGGAGCAAGCCTCCAAAGAGGCCATGGAGAGAGAGGCACGGAGCCAAACGACGCTCCCCCCTCTCTCTCTCTCTCTCTCCTCTGCATACATCCCCTCCTCTCTCTCTCTCTGTAGTTGTCTCTCTTTACAACCCTGTACGTCTCTCTCTCTCTATACCGTATGTCACTCGTGGTTTTCGCTGTCTGTTTAGGTTTTTGTCGTTTCCCAGTCTTCCCGGGCGCTCTCCAGGTTTTCTCCCGCTCGCGTCACGGTGTGTCCAGGGCAGTCTGTTTTACTGCCGTTTTATCTCCTCTCTCATCATTAAAGCTCGAGGCCAGGGACCACAGGCTTTCATCCCAGCTATCACGACGTCGGCGGAGGGAACGGACTTCCTGTTCGCTTGATCTCAAGATTCTTCTTCTTAGGTTTTAAGGTAGATTCACGGGGATCATTTGATGTGTGCGTGTGAGACTACTTGCGTGGGCCTCAGCCTGACGTGAGTGAAGTGCTTCGTCAACATGCCTCCCACCCTATCCTCCTAAAAGAGTTTACTCCACCGCCAGCCCCATGGCATGGACCCGCTCGGGGATAGGCATTCTAGAACATCACCACATGTCACGCGCCACATTACGTGGTGGGATCCCCGTTTTCCCCGTCAGTCTGAAGGCTGCCCTTTGATGTCTGGGTCGTAGCGGTGACGTCCCCTGATCAGAGAGCTTTGATCTGGGTCGGCCCTTTGGCGCAGGACGACAGCACAGAGGCGGCGTGTTACGGAGAGACCGCTCACGTAGAAGGACGGGGACAAAGAGATAAAAAAGGGCGGGAGGTGGGGGGGGGGGGGGGGTAGACGGTGAGTCAGGCTGGAGAGACGACCATCTAGGGTCATAGCCCGTCTCGGAGGCCTCTGATTGGCCCGCTGGGGGCCCCCGGGTGGCAGTGCTTGGCAACAGGTGTGACGACCCCCGGGGGCAGGTGGTCGTGTCTGAGATGAGTGGCATAGCGGCCGTGCGCCTGTCCGTGCTTCAAAGCGCTGCGGCCCCTCCGCCACGCTGAGCCCCACAGCATACTTTGAAGTCCCGGAGCATTTGCTGCCACCCGGTGAAACCCCCACCCCCCCACCCCCGCCCCACCCAGACGAGACGACCCGCCGCTCAGCCGCCCCCACTGGGGTGTCATCTTTCCCCCAAGCCCTCCCTAACCCCGAGCTGTCCCCGCTTAGAGTAGAAAAAGGAGCGGTCGCGTCCCTTTGGCGTGGCTCAATGTGGTGCCCACCGGCTGCCCAGACTGACGCCATCGGGACGTTGTCCGATGAAACCATCTGACACATAGCGATATCTTGATGTCGTTTGCAAAGCTGGGAACCAGGCTAAACTGTGACACGTGTTGTCAGAGCCACTGGCGAAGAGACTGGCACCTCATAGGCCTCTTTGGTTCCCGGCCCTCGTGGAGCCCACAAAGAGGAACCGCCGCAAGCTGTGTGGTCTGCCGCGGTGGTTCGTCTGCCGCCATTTTGCCTCACAACTGTCAGGGATGTGACCGAGTCGTCGAGACTTCAGAGCTCCTCGATTCCACTCGGGGGGTTGGGGGGGGAGGGGGTGTGGAGTGTGCGCTCTGGGCGGGGGGTGGGGGGTGGGTTTTGCAGCGCGAGGACGAGAGCCGGCGAATATTGACATGCGAGCTACCTCACCGCCAGACGCCTCAGGCAGCAGCTAGCTCGAGGAGCCCTCGGTTCACCCCCAGCCCCTACTGTTTTTAAACAGGGCTTTGTTCTGCTGACGCTGGGAACGGGTGACTCGCTGTTTTGTTTGGTAAACGGGGCAGAGTGCCCTCAGTCAACTCCAGGGCTGCTGGTGTTGCCAGCGCTCCCTCTCGCCTCTTGAGTGGGAGACTCGTGCAAATGAGACAAACTAAAGACAATGAGAGGATTAATTTATCGCGGCGTCGATCATTCTCACTCGCCTCCCCTCTCCTATCTCTCCCCCCGTCTCTCTGTCTTCTCTCTCCCTGTCTCTCGCTCCCTCCCTCTCTCTCTCTCTCTCTCTCTCTCTCTGTTTCGTGCTCTCTCCCTCTCTTTCGCTGTATTTCCCGCCCACACACACACTCCCACACACACACACACACACACACACACACACACACACACACACACACACAAACACACGTCCCCCGTCCCCCCTCGCGTCCCCCCTGCCTCCCCCGCCCACACACATACTTGATCAGCATCAAATGCAGGGTGCGCTAAAGTAAATTTAATTATGTCCGTCTGATAGGAGGCAGAGATGAAAGCAGGAGAGCGCGGTGAGAGGCGACGTCGGCGCAGACAGGAGCGGGCCGTGATATTCCTGCCGTAGACTAATCTTCTTTTATTAAAGGCAGCGTCAGAAAGGGAAGAGAGGGAGGGAGAGAGAGAGAGAGAAAGAGAGAGAGAGAGAGAGAGAGAGAGAGAGAGAGAAAAAAAGGTGTGGGGGTGCTGGAGGGAGGGAGAGAGGAAAGGAGGGTGTCTTATGTGAGATCTCTGACTCTCCGCTACTGTAATGCCTCACTGTATAAAGCAAACGCACACAAGGTAACCCAAACACACGCGCGCGCACACGCGCACACGCACAGCAATACAGACGTATCTCGTTCAAGGATACATTTCCTCCCCTGCTATACACAAAAAAGCCTTCCCTCCAGCGTGTCAGCTGTTTTGTGAGTAATAAAGACAGGTTGCGCTAGGCAGCGTCCTCCATTCGGGGGCAGGGAGGGTAAGTGAGTCAGCCGGTGAGTGAGTGGGCTCAGGCTGCCGAGGACCCTCTGAAAGGAGCAGGTGGCCATCAGGTGGCCAAGAGAGAAACTACCGCCGTGCACACGGCGACACACTCGGAGCCAGTCGAACCGCACTGGAACACGCATGAACACATGCGGGCAGAGTATGGTGGCCACACTGCCGCCATGCACACACACACACACAGACACACACACACACACACACACACACACACAGAACCTGTCAGTGTCCTAGTCTGCCTTGAAAGCCAACACCAACACATGGATGTCTATGTTTTACGGTCGTCTGTTAGTGGCATTATCCTGCATGTACTGAGGAGACAGACGGTCCTTCAGGTCTCCATAGGGAATGTCAGCCAATCATGTGTGTCCTGTTCGGAGCGAGTGGCGTGGTTATTTTCCAACCGCCCCAACCGCCCCAGCCCATTAGGATGCACTTTAGAATGGTGCCCCTCTACCCTCTGGTGCCCCAGCCCATTAGGATGAACTGTAGAATGGTAGCCCCCTACCCCAACCACCCCCTGCTGTGCCCTCTGGTGCCCCAACCCTTTAGGATGAACTGTAGAATGGTACCCCCATACCCTCTGGTGCCCCAACCCTTTAGGATGAACTGTAGAATGGTACCCCCATACCCTGTGGTGCCCCGGCCCTTCATCTCCGCTGTGTGCCCCTACTCTGTTTGCAGACGTTGAGAAAGAAGGGCCTAAACGGCTGCGAGAGCCCCGACCCGGACGCCGACGACTCCGTGGGCCACAGCCCCGAGTCGGAGGACAAGTACAGGAAAATAAACGAAGACATCGATCTGATGATCAGCAGACAGAGACTTTGCGTAAGTACCTCCTGGACGAGCCTTTTCTAAAACCCCCAAACTTTTTTTTCTCCCTCCCCTTTTCTCTTTCCCTTCTTTTTTTGCTCCCTCTTCCTTGCTGTTGCCCACGCGTGCCCTCCCCCCTGTCCGCTCGCGCCCCGCCCCCCCCGTGCCTCTGCGTGCCGTGCGCGCCGCGTGGCACTCGCGGCGCTCCTCCCTGCGGCAGGCGTTGAACAAGAAGGAGAACAAGGGGGGCGACAGCCCCGAGCTCCAGTCCACCCTCACCCTGACCCCCCGCACCGAGGAGAAATACAAACAGATTAACGAGGAGTTTGATCACATGGTCCAAACCCATAAGATCCCTGTAAGTACTGGGGTGTGTGCCGCTCGCTAACCGCTGAGTGAACAGTTTCTAGCCAGCTAACCCAGCTAACCATCCATGCGTTGCAATCCACTTCATTACTACGTACCAAAAAAAGAGATATAAATATAGAATGGAAAATAATGTAGCCTTTTAGTGAGGGTTTGTGTAGGCATGTGACTGTACGCATCGGAGTTGTACACAAGGTGGAACATGAAGAGGGTAACAGAGAGTAAAGTACTTCCCTCTTGACCTCCTGGCATCTTTGCGTTGGTGCTTGTGTGCTTTGCCCCCCGATAACCTTTACCCGTTACCCAGGAGGCCTAGCCCGAGTCTCCTGGGAGGTGTGGTCTGCATGAAGTTAGCTTGCTCCTACACATGAAACGCAGTCAGCCATGAGAACAGATGCCAAAAGGGCAACGATACCGCTAACACAAACGCACAAGCACTTATTTACACACGTACGGTTACGTCTGCCATGCTTCTCTCTCACACGTTGCGGGATGATTTAAATGGTGTCCTCCTCTGTCATTGAAATAATTTGGCTAACGAGTTCTCACCCCCCCCCCCCCCCCCCCCCAATCAGAGTAGGAACTGGTAACGACAGAGATGAAAGAACCTCGAGCGTCTCAGCCACCAGCGAGTCCCCAACCACCGCCATCAAATCAATGCCACTCGTGGTGTAGAAGAGCGCCCTCACCGCTCTGAAAACACCCGCCTTGGACTGCCTGCCTGGCGTTTGGAGCCCTAGCGAAAGAGACAGACACCACAGTAGAGGATTCAAGGAGAAACAGTAGCCACTGACAGAGAGTGGCACATGGGTGGAGTTTGGGGGGGGGGGGGTTGTGGTTTAGTGGCAAGGGGCTGGGTGGGGACGAGGAGGGAGCGGGGGGGGGGGCGGTTTTGAGGCAGCTGGGGTGGGGTTGGTGGGCGTAGCCGGAGCCTTCGGTGGAGGGTGACTTTGCACACTGCAAGTGGCAGTTCAGTGTGTGGTCAGGGCCGTTGCCAAGCGCTGGGCCTCTGGATTGTAGGGGAGGAGGAGGAGGGAGGGAGGGGGTGAGGAAGGCTGAAAACAGGAAAGATGGCACCAGGCGTAACCACACACTGCCCCCCCCCCCCGAACTGCTGGCGTGCTCAACCACAGAGCCTATCCTGGCACGTGAGCCGGAGGACAAGATGTGCAAGATGGAGGACATTGTACAAATATTGCAAACGAATGTAGCAGAGCTGGAGACGACGTGTTCGCCACGGAGGGCAAGCAAACATTGTGTTTGGCGTGCCCGCTCCGCCCTATGCAGTCGCAACAAAGGCAGAGGGTGAAAATGTGGAGAGACTGCCGTGAAAACGAGGGCCGTGAACATGTTCGCCCCACAACAAAAACCCAAGCCTCTTTGTATAGGAAGAGAGAATATTTGCTCTGCTCGGTGAGAGTTAGCGGGGGGAGCACACTGAAGAAGACGAGGGAGGCCTCATATCCTTTTTCCCCCCGGGGCCCGCCGCGCCGCCGATGAGCCCCTGCTAGGGCCCAGGGACACATGGCAGCAATTAGGGGGCTATTTTCTACTTCCCTAAGCTAACATCCAGGGGCTACCACTTCCAGGGCACTCCCAAGGTTAAGCTCGGCTGCCGAGTGACGCAATAAACATGACGGATCGGGGCCCACGGGCCGCCCGCCTCGGGGCTCGCTCGTCGCGGGGGGGGGGGGGGGCTTCACCCCAGACCACTCTGGCGGAGAGGTGGACCGTTCAACTCCAAAAAGCAATTGGGAGGCCTTTCCCAGGTCACCGTGGCATTTAGCAGGACGCGGCACGCACTTTAGTTTGGAAGGTGTCCTCAGTCTTTTCTGTCGTTTGTCGTGTTTAAAGCGAAAAGACAGACGAGGGACAGACAGCGACCGGTGAAAGAGTGGTGGCTGTCGTCCCCAACTGAAAATGCTTCCGTTGGAAGTGCTGCCATGGGAGCAGAAGGTCCACATGCCCCCCCCCCCCCCCCCCCCCCCCCACTCTGTTCCGCGCTGTCCTCCGTTTACACCGTGTGATAGTGGACACCCGTTTCTTAAGGACTCTTGTCGTCTCGCTTCCCTTGACTGGGAGAGGTTCAAACGTCTACCCTCGACCCTTTCCTACTCTCTGTCAGGTTTTTTTTTTGAAGTTTTTTTACAGATTTCTTGAAAAAAAAAAGAAAAAAAGTCTGTTTATGTTTTTCCGTTTTGCATGTGCCTTAGTTCTGTTAGTATGATGTTGCCTTTTCAGCCTTTTTCTGCTGGACAGTTATCTTCTTTTTTCTCTTCCTCTGTCTCTTTTCTTCCCTCCATGCACTTCCTGTGCACTCATGTCCTCCTCTCTGTGTTGCACTGTAGTCCTGTTCCTGCAGTGTTAACCCCCGCTGCTCTCTGTCTCTGTGGGCCTCCCTCTCACAGCAGGCCGTGCCCCCTTCTAACTACGAGATGCCCGTCTCCATCCCAGTCAGCAACCAGAACAGTCTCCTCTACAGTCACCCCGGCGGTTCCCTAGGCAACCACAACCTGTTGCCCCTGGCGCACCACGGCCTCCAGAGGAACAGCATGTCTCCTGGAGTCACACACAGACCCCCCAGTGCAGGTAACGCCGTCGGCACACACACACACACACACACACACACACACACACACACACACACACACACACACACACACACACACACACACACACACACACACACACACACACACACACACACACAAAACACACAAATTTGGAAATAAACAAAAAAATCATTCGTATCATTGAATTCATTGTACTCCTAGCCTTTCACAGCAAGGGGTGGGGGAGGGATCACTAAGGCAACCGCATCCACATCCGTAATCGATGACTGTCATTAAAGGTATCAGGTGGCTCTGTCTGACGCAGAGGTCGCCGTCAGCGGTCCACTCCATTTAGAGTGTGCCGCTGTTGTCTGGAGGTCTGGCTCTGTGGACAGGCAATGGGGAGCTGGTGACATAAGACTCTGAGGCGTGTGGACCGGCTGTTGTTGTCCAGAGAGCTTGGTGTGTCCCTCTGGCCAGCGGCCCGCTGCCCACACCCTAACCCTGTCATTAGACCTGAACACGGGGAGCGCCGGCCGGCCCTGTCTAAATATGACTTTTGGCCCCATAAGCGTACACACACACACACAGACATGCACACACACACACACACACACACAAACACACACACAGCCAGCCGCACACCCCTATGCCCTCCTACTCTTCCACCGCGCACGGCCCCAGAATGTGAAATGTGTCATTTTTTCTTGGACGGTGCCTCTCCGTGTCCCTGGTTGCTCGGAGCGTCAAAGCAAACCAGTGTCCTTCTGGTCTAGCCACACACACACACACACACAGATACACACACACACACACACACACACACACACACACACACACACACACACGCTTAGCTTTGCTGTAATATAGCGAGGGCTTGTGGTTTGAACGAGTTAGCTTACTAACTTATGGTGAAACAGGAGGGAGCAGGAGGCGGAGAAGGAGGGAGTGGACTCGGGGCCCGCTGCGGGTGTGAACGAGGGAGGTCTCTCCTCTAATGGTTTCCTTCTTCTCTTCCCCTTCCCTCCCTCTTTCATCTTACAGGTGGCCTCATGGGGGCTGACCTCACCACTGGCGCGGGCACCAGTGCTGGTAAGGACGGCATTCGCACAAACACACACACACACACACACACACACACACACACACACACACACACACACACACACACACACACACACACACACACACACACACACACACACACGCGCACACACACACACACACACACACACACACACATACAGGACTACCCCGAATACGCTGCCTACCTGCCCCCTGCTGCTGACACACAGACACTACACACACACACACACACACACACACATTACCCACAGTGGGCCATAAAACGCATGACTAATAGCCCACCAAAGCCGAGTGGCGATGGTGAGTGGTCCGTGTGTTCCTATGGGAATGTTGTCCCAGTGTGCTGGGGCTTGGACACATCCTTGCCTCAGCTCTCAGTAGGGTGAAACTACTGTAAAATAAAAGGGGGATTACCCTCACTTTCCAGCCTAAGTCCAAAAACGGCAAAGACTTTTAAGTGTGAAGATGTTCATGCCGTAACCCTAATAGCTTTGCTGCATCACAGTTTAGTTTAGTTTATACTTGTTACTTTTTAATCACTCGCAATTTTCATACAACCTTTCTAAATGGTTCACACTTTGCCCAGGTAACAATACTTAATGACTATGAGCCATTGCTATGTTTAAATCTAGATTTAACATTGTCTAGCTTGTGCTGTCGAACTGTACCGTTATCATTACGAGATGACTTCCCATTAGGTTTATGTGGGCTTCTATAATTGTGAGTGTGTTTACGAGAGCAAACAGTGATGTGGCGCTGCTGAGTGTCAGACAGCAGCAGGAGGGTTGGAGGGAGGGATGGATGGAGAGACAGAGAGGCAGAGGGAGAGAGAGTGGGAGGGAAGAAGGGGGGGGTCGACGGGGCACAGCTGGGCAACCCTGTCTGGTCCCCCTGGGACTCCTCACGGGGGTCAATGCCCGGTTCCTATGTCTGGCCCCTTACTACACACCAGCAGAAACACACGCTCACACACACACACGCAACCACACACACACACACACACACACACACACACACAACAGGGCCGTTTGTCGTGGCGGGCGTTCTCTGGGCAGCGGGGCGCGCGAGCATGCTTCCAATGTGGCCTTTGTGTCCCCGCCGCAGCGCTGGAACAGAGGTGCTCTGTGCGGGGGTCGGCGAGCGGCAGAAAACACGACGTGCAGGGAGTCACGCGGCCCTTCCAAAGATTCCATTCAGGCCTCTCGCATTTCACAGAGCAGGGGGGAAAACCCCAGCCATGAATATTCACTGGTAGCCTGTGTGGGTGGGTGATTGAGTGTGTGTGTGTGTGTGTGTGTGTGTGTGTGTGTGTGTGTGTGTGTGTGTGTGTGTGTGTGTGTGTGCGCAAGTGTGCAGGGGGGTTGGAAACAGATGGAGGCCTTCTGCGACGCTGGTCGGTTTAATGAAGTTACAGAGATGTGTGTGAGTCAACGTGAGCTGTCAGAGGGGTGTTTGGGTTCCTCTTCCGCTTCAAACTGCCTTTAATACGCTGTCTGTCTGTCTGTCTGACTGGTTGGCTGGCTGGCTAGCTGACTGACTGACTGACAGAGTTGACTTTTCAGGCCTAGCTGGCCATGTCTTGCTTGGGAGACACACACACACACACACACACACATGCCAGAGGTGCCAGACCGATTTAAGTGAGAGGAGCGGCTTGACACGGTTTGACGCTGAAAGGTTGAACTGCCACGTCCCGCATGTAGCCAACATGACATGGGTGTGTGTGTGCGTGTTTGTGTGTGTGTGCGTGTGTTCGCATGGGCCTGCGCCTGTGTTTCGATGTGTTTTCACATCGCTCCGTGAGCGCGTGTCATCTGTCAACCCCTCCATCAGCGAAGAGCGGAGCGAGCGAGAGAGCGAGCGAGGAAGAGACAGAAAGAGAGCGGAACGGAGTAAACGAGAGCTGAGAAAGGGTGCCTGGTTCCAGGGTCAGCACTGGTGTGTGTGTGTGTGTGTGTGTGTGTATGTGTGTGTGTGTGTATTTATGTAGCTGTCAACTCCCATCCGATCGGCACCAGGCCAGCTGGGAGAATTAACCAGCTCACCACCAGTCACCTAGGTGCCTCTATCTCTCTATATCACACACACACACACACACACACACACACACACACACACACACACACACACACACACACACACACACACACACACACACACACACACACACACACACACACACGTTGTACCAAAAACGCGGGTGTGTGGTGTGGAATGGCATTGAGCGCGTTCGTTAGACCACAGCGGGACTTTTTCAGTCAGAAACGGTGGTACTGTTCAGTAACCACACTGCTGGCTGATCTCTCTCTGTGTGTGTGTGTGTGTGTGTGTCGGCGCTGCTGTCCGTGCAGCGTCTCGAGGCGTCTGAGCACCTCGTGGTGTGCTAGGCGGCGGCAGCAGCAGCAGCAGCAGCAGCCACGGTGCAGACGCGGCAAGTTCCTCGCCCTTGCTTGTGGCCTGCCCGGCGCTCTCTGCCTCCGTCTCCCAGAATAGCTGGCGAACGCAGATCAGCCTTCTGAGAGCCGACGCACGCCGAGTCCCCCGCGTGCTCTCAGCGCCTGAGCTCGCCCGGGCGCTTCCTCCAGAGGGCCCCCCGCCTCTCCAGCCTGCCTCCCAGCCGAGGCTGCGTTCGATGTGGGGTTGCAGAGAGGAGCGAAAGGGGCGCCCTGGTGGCACCCACCACTCGCGCCGCTCCTATACAGGACTCTTCAAGCCACGCCTGTGGAAACCCGGGCGACCCGGAGGCCAGGTGGAACCGGTAGCTTTGCCGAGCGGCGCTGTGTGGTGGCTGTCAATCACACGGCTGACCCCCGGCAATTGCTCCAGTCTAAATCTCCAGACTGGCTACTTGGGAGGGTGTGCGTCAACCACGCAGGGGTTAAAGCGCTCGGCTGCCTCCTTCAAAACGTTTCGGAGATGGGAGTCCGTGGATTGTTGGGCGGCCTTCCTTTTGAGTTTTGTTTGCTGCATTCTGATCGCATAACCAGCTTCCTGCTGTGTTGTTTGCTAAATGATCGCAGTGAAGAGTGCTCATCCCCCCCCCCCCCCCCATTCCCCCCGCAGTTGAGATGGAGAGGAAACGAGAGCGATGCGTATGAGTGTGTGTGTGTGTGTGCATGTGTGTGTCCATGTGTGTGAGCGTGCATGTGTGTGTGTGTGTGTGTGCGTGTGCGTGTGCGTGTGCGTGTGCGTGTGCGTGTGCGTGTGTGTGTGTGTGTGTGTGAGATAGACTGCATTCATCCGTCTCCACGTGTGCCTCCTCCAGTGCACAAAGGGCCAGCCACGAGGCAGGGCGCCAGACGGATGAGAGCCTGCCCAGGGAGGCCTGAAGAGGCAGCTGTCTGCTCCCGCAAGGAGGCTGGAGCACCACTAGGAGAGACAGGGCCCGCCGCGGAGAAACACACACACGTGTTTTTGACCCTAGCGAAGCTTCCGTTGGGGGTGAATGATCACGCGGGAGCAGACTGCGCTGAAGCTGGGAGACAACCAGGTGTCCCGCACGGAGTCGTAGTCCAACAGGCGCACGCTGGCTCCGGGACGCCGGCGTGAGCGCCGCACAGCTTGCTCACAGTGCGGGCAGACGCGCTCGCCGCGCACGCGCCCTGTTTTTCTCGTTGTTTTTTCTCCCAGACAGTCTCATTTTCTCCCACCGCTAGCGGTCGTTTACTCTTCAGATTGCTCAGATTGAGCGTTCCGAGACTTTTCATTTCCAAACAACAAGAACGCTCGCTCTCAAATTAAACAAAGATCAGCGGGGGGAAATTGGCCAGGAAGACATCTGCGACTCATTTTCCCCCCGGAGTATATGATTAGGAAATTCATTTATGTCCAACATATAATTCCTGCCCCGCTTTCAAGTGGGGAGCCTCCATGCAAACGCTCCCCGTCTCTCGCCCGGCTCGGAGAGGGAAAGGCCAGGAGCTGCCAGTGGGATTGGGTTCCAGACAAAGCCTGGTTCCGCGTTCCCTCTCCTTTTTTTTTTAATGGGACGTTGCCGGCCTGGTGCCCCGCTCTGCCCTTAAGGCGAGGCGTGGGCGCCACAGGCGGGCAGCAGGGGGGGGCAGTCCTCCGGAGCTGCAGGAATGCAGTTCCGCTGGTGACCCCAAAGGCAGGGGTTCCGTCTGGGCCAACCACACGTGTTTATCTCAGAGGGCCAAATGATGCGGCTTCAACCTCCGCGGTTCCGGCACCCCTAATTAGATGTGTGTGTGTGTGTGTGTGTGTGTGTGTGTGTGTGTGTGTGTGTGTGTGTGTGTGTGTGTGTTTTTAACACGACTCGCCGGCTATCAGGCCCTGGCAAGATGACAGACAATGGAGATTGTGTGTGGACGCAGGAGGGGATGTTTAGCTAGCGTAGACTTTAGTACAGACGGTCCAGAACACACGCTCACGTTTTACCATAGTTGCAGAGCACCTAGCCGACTGGACCCTGGGTCTGACCCACTCACCACCCCCTCTCTCTCTCTCTCTCCCCCCCCGTCTGTGTGTTTAGGAAACGGCTACGGGAACCACCGCAACTCCCCCGGCCTGCTCGTCTCCCCCGGCGGCATGAACAAGAACATGCAGGCCAAGTCTCCTCCGCCCATGAACCTGGGCATGAACAACCGCAAGCCGGACCTTCGCGTGCTCATCCCCCCCGGCGCCAAGAACAACATGCCCTCCATTGTGAGTCACGTCCCCGACTCGCTCCTCTCTCCCTCGGCCCCCGTCCGCCGAGGAGAGCGGGGGGAGCTTTCGATGACCTATATTAGTTTGTCTCACAGGCCTGGGTTTAATGCATTCTTGAGACATAATTGGATGTGTATTCGGACTGTTCTGTGCCTGATTGATTCTGGTGTTGAAAAAAAAAAACTGTATCCAAAGCTATCTCAAGGACACTCATCTGAAGCAGTATTAGACCCAGGTCTGTTGTGTTTCCTTCTGCTTTATTGTGTGTGTGTGTGTGTGTGTGTGTGTGTGTGTGTGTGTGTGTGTGGGTGGGTGGGTGTGTGTGTGTGTGTGTGTGTGTGTGTGTGTGTGGGTGGGGGGTGCCTTTATGTTTTACAAGTGTTTGTGTTGTGCTCAGATGTTGTTTTTTTGCCAGTATAGTTTTGGTAGATATGCAAAAGATGTGCAATGCTAGGGTAACTTCTAGTGCTAGTATTTTTAGTTTACCAGAGATAGTTTTTCCTCTCGGATTTCCGTGTCATTAAATTCTGTAGACACTTTTAGAGCCCCAACCGACCTCAGCTTCTTCCACCCAAAAAGACTAATTTGCATTTATCACCCTCCCTTTTTAATGCCATCAGTCTGAGGATGTTGATCTGCTATTGGTAAGTTGGAGTTGCCACTGAGATTTAGCTGCCGATAGCTAGAATATCTAACCAGTCCTTCTTAGTTAGAATGGCCAGGCAGGATGAAGAGGCTTCGCTAACTACACAGGGCCTCGATTGAACCAGGCCTCCAAAAGCAGCTTTTAGTGTGCTCCATAGTGTGAGTTGAGCTTAGGTAAAGTGACTTGAGAGTGAGTGAAATTCTCTATGATCTTCTGCATGCACTAAGTCCCTTTGAGGTGCGTTTGTCAGGACAAGCACTGCCACCCAGTGGCGCGTCTCAGCCAATGCAATCTGGCCTCTTTTCCGTATTCCCCCAACATGTGTCTATCCCCTCCCCCTTTCTGTATCGGA
The DNA here is from genome assembly GCA_026901105.3 of Galaxias olidus. NCBI lineage: Eukaryota > Metazoa > Chordata > Actinopteri > Galaxiiformes > Galaxiidae > Galaxias > Galaxias olidus. The sequence goes on from JAPMUY010002228.1 coordinate 28,613, forward strand.
GTCAGGCTGGAGCATTGCAGGCTGGCCCACATGCTTTATTCCTCAGAACCAGGCAAAAGAATGACAACAAAGGAGGGGAACACTTTCATACGGCATCAAACCTCCATCCTTTTTGCACCCCCGCCACAGCAAAGTGCCCCTGCCGTCGCTCTCGCTGTTGCCATAGAGACCGGGCCGGGGTTACTATGGTGATGGCAGGTCCTCAGATGGGTTTGGTAAATGATAGGGTTGCTAGGGTTCAGCCGTGCCGCATGTCAAGCGATTCATTTTCACAACGCCGGCATCTTGTTCCTCCTCCGTGGCATCTGGGAACTGACGGGGAGGAAAAAGGGGGGGAATCAAAGGGTCTCTGTTTCCATTTACGATGGTCCTCATGCTTTCCTTTGATCTCTCCTCTGCCCCCCCCCCCCACCCCCCCTCCCCCCCTCCCTCCTCCTCCTCCTTCTTGGTACTATCCTAGAACCAGAGAATAAATAACTCCCAGTCTGCTCAGTCATTGGCCACCCCCGTGGTTTCCGTAGCGACACCCACCCTACCAGGGCAAGGCATGGGCGGCTACCCATCTGCTATCTCAACTTCCTACGGTACTGGTAGGTACCCCACACAATGGCATGCCAGTGTACACAGTGGAATAAGCACCAGTGTCATTTGTTTGTTTGATGTCATGGCGTCGACTTTGACGGTTTGACAAAACGAGCCAATCAGTACCCACCTACATCATTGTGCTCAGGGCATACAGTTAATAGCATGCGTAGGATTTAGTTAGTCTGTGCAGCAGTAGCTCTGTGACTTCAGAACATCACAGCCACAACCACAATCATTTATACATGTAATAGTTGATGTCAGTAGTTGAACAGCAGGTGGCACTGTTGGTGCACGTTAACCTGTCGCCGCAGCTCCACACAAAGTGTGACTCAATGGCACGCGTACACAGGCACCCAGCAAGCGGAAATTGACAATTTTTCTCCTCCCCTCACAATGCTGTCATTTATGTAGGATTCACTTTGCGGACCTGTAGGAATCGGATTGAATTGCTTCGGACCCGTCTTATTTCCACTCTGTCTGTGTGTGCGTGTGTGTCAATGTGTGTGTGGGTGTGTGTGTGTGTGTGTGTGTGCGTGTGTGTGTGCGTGTGTGTGTGTGTGCCTCTGCAGAATATTCTCTGAGCAGTGCAGACCTATCCTCCCTGTCTGGCTTCAACAGTGGCAACCTCCACCTGGGCTCCATGAGTGGCTGGCAGCAGCAGCACCTCCAGAACATGCAGCACTCGGCCCTCAGTCAGCTCGGGTGAGCGCGCGTCGCCACACACACACCCTCCCTCCAATGTGACACCATCGCACCTCATGACATCCCTTATAATGGTAGAGCTCAAAGAATCAGACTTTTTTTTATCATATGCCAAATCTTGATGGTTTAGGTAGGAAGCTTTATACTAATACTTAACATTATTACACATATTTTCTTCTCAAGGTCATACACTAAATATTAACTTTCCTGTTTGTTTTTTTGTGGGTTTGTGTTTGTGTGGACCTGTAAGGGAGGTCACTGTTCTCCTCATGGTGTAACCCCTGGCATGTCCTTTACCTCCCACAGAAATTGCAATAGCAGTCACCTATGTCAGAGTTCCAACCTCTCGCTGCCCAACGCTCAGAGCCTGCACATCAAGTCGGAGCCTGTGTCTCCCCCTAGGGACCGCACCAGCAGCACGCCGGGCGGCTACGGCGTGCTGCCCCAGCACCAGAACCCCGCCTCCCGCCAGGACTCGGGCCGCTCGCCCGTCGACAGCCTGAGCAGCTGCAGCAGCTCGCACGAGGGCAGCGACCACGAGCACAGGAACGACTTCCACTCCCCGCTGGGCATGGGCCGGCCCGGCCTGGACGAGCGCGAGAGCCCCGCCGTCAAACGGGTGCGCCTGTCGGAGGGCTGGGCCACATGATCGGGGCCCGTCCACCCTCGGAAAACCCTGAGCCCCACCCCCCCACCACCCTCCTCACCGCCCCCGCCCCCTGCCCTCCGCCCCACCCCCTCCCCACCCCAGCCTCAACAGGCAACACCCAGACACCCCCGAAAAACCTCGTCCTCCTCGCGCCTGATGTCAACGACCGCTCACCGCCCAAACACAGGGTCTCTTTCTCGAAGGCTTAGGAGGGAAGACGGCGGGATGGCCCTGTTCTCAATTGAACTTTTGTCTGTTTAATTCTTCTGTTCATGTTTCTTTTTAGTTTTGCCGAGTGTGTGTGCTATACATTTTGAAGTTATATTAAATCAGTGGGGTGTTATTAGGGGTTTGGGGTGGGGTGGGTGGGGCTGGGGAGGGGGTCTGAATAAAGGGATGGGTGTTTGTTAACTAGGGGTCTGGGGATATTTCTGCTGGGGAACTATGCATATCTTGTGCCGTGTGTGGAAAAAAAAACATGTATGCATATATCTTTACACGTGTGTGTATGTGTACTTATATGCATATCAAGAAATAGACAAAAAAAGTCAGGTACTCTGTTTTGTAAAAGTACTTACAACTTGCCTCAGCGATATATCATTGAATAGATTAAAAAAAACACAAAGAGTGTATGTTCAGCTGAGTGAACACCCTAGCACTTGAGGTTGTCAACCAATACACGTGTACAGTGTTCGTTTCATCGCTATATACCTTCTCCGCAGTTCTCCCTCGCAAAATGTATGTTACGATAGATGATGTCATGTTGCAGGTTCAACGTATTTATGTAAATTACTGGTCAAGGAGAGGGGTTAGGGTTCAAGAGTTGCCAGACATTACATGGTTGGTGAACTCACAAAATGAAAGCTATTATGCAACATTTGAAGGATTGTACAGGTAAACGGGCAGACCCAATGGTAGACAGGTGGAACCTTTGATGAAGCGAACGCTACTCTTTGAGCAGAAAGCCCGCAGATAGGACCATCCTTTGATCTAAGAGCCATGTTAGTTTAATCAACAAAAACCTGGGTCTTGTATTAGATATTCAGTATTAAAATAAAAAAATTAAAAATAAAAACAGAAAAAAAAACAATTGTACGATACACTTGCTTATATTTTCATATGAAAGGAATACAATGCAAAGCATTTTTGTGGCTTTTTGTAGTTTCTATAAGCCAGAATGTGTTTTTTGATAGCTTTGCAAATATGAGGCAGATTGTCCAACAAGAGATAAAATTACTGGGTGTTGCAGCCCCAAGCCATGAAATCTGACTGAGACTCCATGCTTTGCTGAACTGTTTTCTCTTTGTAGAGGTTCCGTTTTTAAACGTGTATTTCTAATTATATATGATAATGGTAATATTAAGAATCTTTAAAACAATCTGTGAAATTAACATGCTTGTGTATAGCTTTCTAATATATAAATATATATAATAATGATTTGTTTTGTTTTGTTTTGTTTTTGTTTTGTTTCTTAGTGGATTTTCCTAAGTGCAGTTGCACACGTCTAATTTGTTTCATTTGAGCTCTGGACAGTGCTGTTCGGGGAGCTTTTTTTGTCCAACCTCAAACACCAGCTGAGAAGCATTGGCCACGTTTGTGGAAATGAGGGAAGACAAACCTTCACAGTTAAAATCAGCATGTTTGCAGAGACTGGAATGGAGATTGGACCTGAAGGTCACATGAAATCCTAGATGTTGACGAACGAAGGGAGCGTCCAAACTCCACATTTGAATGCATCTGCATGCGTCCTCACTGCCCAACAGTGTCTAATGTTGACTTGAGTTGTTTTGTTAATGGTTTTGACAATTTCTTTGCCGTTTTAATACCATTCATATTTTACGATTGACAAAGCAAGACCATAACTTATGTGAAGGACATCGCGTAGGTCGACGTGACATGTTTTGTTAAATGACATGCCCGTTGGAGAACGTGTCTTTCTCTTGGCGAGCTGGGCCGCTTGGAGAGCTAGCAGGGTGGTACAGTCACGCTAGGCATTGTGCCAACAGTTCCAATCTTCATAACAGTTCTCTGCATTCCTCAACCTTGTCACATAGGTCTCGCAGCAAGATGATGGAGGGCCTGATGCAACTGCTGGTATGGGCAAGCACATGTGCTGGGCTTTAGAGAATCTAATGTTTTGACTTTCTTATGAAAACAATGAGACAAGCCACATATCTCTTGTCTCCCACTCCTCAATCTGCTGTCACTCAAGTGTTAATGGTATTTCTATGTGCATATTTCATGCCACGTCACTCTGTTGTTACTGTATACAGTCTGTGTAGTCAGAAACAGGGGCAGAGCCTCTGCAGTGTTTTCTTTATTTTTTAATTCAATACAAAAAGTTGAAAAAAGATATATTTCAGGCAGCATAAGTGTGGAGAAACCAAAGCCAGTGGCGTTTCTGTGTTGTAAAACTCAACTTTTATTTTCACGTTCATTTATTGCAAGCATTGAAACATAAAAACAATAAAAGCATTTGCTCAAATGTACAATTGGTTTCACAGTTCAATTTCAATAGTTGTATAATTTCAGTTGTTGAGCTGATTAAACACATCCACAATACCAACCCTCCCTAACGCCCTAAAAGAAAATTGCGACATAAAAATTGTCTAATAATTTATTTACAAAATGATATCCCAAGATATTTGTTCACATTGCATGTATAGCTTTATTTTTGGCAAACACACATATTCAGCAATAGAAATACCTCCACAAAACCTACCGTCTTTAATTTATGGTGTAGAGTGCTGATTGATACTTTCAACCAAAGAGCCTGTTTCTATCTTGTTTTTGGTTAAATATTTAAAAATTATACGACAGTACTTTTCTAGTAATAAGTTATTGTGTTTTAATTTAATAGTCGCCTATAAACTGCAACCTCAAGTAGATCCACCCTATACTTTAGTTGACTCCACCAAATAACCATTTGCCATGCAAAGGGGACACCATGAATTAAATGTATTTGCTTGGATTGATCCACAGTGTTTGTGGTTTTTCTTTATTTCATTGTTGTATCCCTTATAGAAACATACAAACACACACACACACACACACACACACACACACACACATATGCATACTCTATATATAAAATAGCTTAGAATGCCTGAAAGCTTGAAGTCTGTAGTATTAAATGTAGATTGTAAAAAATTTAGGGAGATTTGAAGTTAATGTTTTTCGAAAATGAGAGTGCAGCATTTTGCGGCACAAGCTGGTCTTTGTCAACACTTGAGGATAAGATGCTATTAAATTAAACCCACATCCTTGTATCTCAAGAGACTTGCTTCAGCTGTATTTAGTGGGAACATATGACGGTGATATACAATTCTCTTCTGTTGGGGGAAAAGGTGTTTGTATTTTGCAGTCAATTCAGTAAAGTTACTGGCTTTCTTAGTTACCCTTATGTGCTGGTGTGACTTCATTTTGTTTCTCCATTTTTCTTCCTGCTTTTCACAGAAGCCTCTTAATTCACAGTTGTAATTGACATTTATGTCAAGGTTTATCTCAATTAGCATTGATAATCTTAAAAACTTTCTTGTTTTTTGTCTTGTTTATTTATATATTTATTTATTAATTGGGGAGTGGGATGGTGGTGGGGGGTACATATGAAAGTATCAGGATAACAATGAATAATACAGGCAACACGTTGGTTAAATAATGAGTTATTAGTTAAATAACCCACGCACACCTTCAGACTACAGTTTGTGCATGAACCAGATTAATTGAAAATTAACCCCATCTAGCCAGATAGCTAAACATAATCAAAAGAGATTGGTGGGTATGCTGATTTATTTCAATAACTTATTCTAACGTTATTAACATTGACTTGCTTTACAAACAGCTATTTACCTCCATGTGACGTTAAAGTACATTCAGGTTGACGACCTTATTGAGCTATGCTGATTGAATACACTATATAACCCTTCTAACTGCAACGATTTCAAAATGCAAATCTGATATACAGTCATAGTTTGGAACCGTTAGGTCAAGATTGGCTAAAACATATAAAATAAATAGAAGTGATCGTTTATTATTCGTTTCGTTTTAAGGACTATGGGGTCAAATTTGTCCAGTCTTTTATCAGAAAGTCAACATTCATTTAACTAACTAAATAAACACTAAGACAGCCTGACAACCTTAAACAATAGTAAATGTAGGCTTTTTTTTCTGTGTCAAATTTAAAACAAGGCCATGATTCGATTGTAAGGGTTCTGCCATCAGTGTTTTATCACGGTCCAATAGCAAACAGAGCCTTATGTCGCCAGTCTATGTGGAAATGGTTCAATGCACAATCACAAACATTCTTAAAACTACATTCATTTGTAAGACAAAATACACAAAATAAATAGTAGAATTAAATATATCTTAATAATACTGCGATTAACACAGTCAATATACTGTAATACTTGGAAATTAAGTATTATTATTATTATTATTATTATTATTATTATTATTATTATTATTATTAGGGCATCTCAAGTGAAATAAAAATGTATTTCATCGAACGGAATTAAAAAGCCTAAAATGTAGCTTCGTGACAATATGGACAAGACTTCTGCATCTTCTCATTGTTGACCCGAGTGATGTATCACATAAGAGTATATCTACAGCCACTGACTCCAAACAATTAGATAGGCAACTCGTTAATTTGAATGTGTAGAATTCACTAAGAAGAATCCTCCTTTTATACTTTAACTAATTGTGAGGAGCCATGACAATAGCCCAATAGGCAATATTGATACGTCAGAAGACTGCCAATTGCTTACCTAAAGTATCAAACATAATTTCGATCTCATGAATCGAATATTTTTTTTACATAATTTGGATAGTGCGTTTTACAGTGGAGGTGTTTCTGCTCCAAAAAGATGGCTGCGGATAAACTCTCGGCAGATATGGGAGTGCACAACACATTTTTACACAGGCCTACTAAAATTAGGCATTTTCTAAACTTTTCTTTTGCACGCTATTTCTTGTTTTTTGTCTTATAGACTAATTCAAACCCTTGTGAACGTTAGTCATGCATCAATTTGCCTATTATAACCATGTAGATCTCTAATAACTACCAAAGACAATTTCCCGCGAGTTATCAGTTAGGGTATTATGATTGGGATGTTTTTTTATAGATTTAAATTTGAAATCCAAACAGCGAGAAAGGCTGAGATTATAGACAGGCCTACATTTTGTGTGTAAAGAAAATCCAAAAGTATTACACCGTTCTAGCATGGGGTAAAAATGTTAGAAATATTTGTTATTATAATGTTAATATAGTTGTTATAATGTAAGGATAGCCTAATTGTAGATCGTTATAGAATTTATCAATCGGCCTAAATTTCTGTCGAATATGGCCAGTTTCAGAACAGGCTCGGAATTATTTTGTTTGTGGATGTATGTATAGATGTAACCAGCCTACTATATAGTACCTGCGTTTGCTTCCATATAATCGGGATAGCAGATTGATTTGCAAAGAGCAAACCTTTATTTGTTCCGACGCTGACCATCATTTGAAACAGGGACGCCAATTCACGTACTTTGATTCCTGACCACTAGATGGCATTATTCACCCAAAAAGATGCACTGCCCCACCCTACTCAACCTTCATTTAAACCTAAATGGGCCTATTTCCACACAATTCTTTATTCCATAAATACAAAAAATAAAACGTGTCGGTATATGGTTTCGTTAAATGTATTTTGTCCAAAATTACACAGCCTTTGCCTTAACCTATCATGTTAGTCCATTTATATGAAACAGACTTTAACAGACCTATCACTTTCATGTATTGGAAGAAAAAAGAATACAAAAAAATGTATCTACGTTTACATTTGTGAACTAATCAGTTCCAAAAAATATATATTTATAAATGAATTAAACACAAGATTAAATACAAATATTAAAAGGGGCTCAAACAGACGCTTCAAAAGCCAATTACACTTTAACGTATAAGTTTAAGCAATGAATAGGCTTAAGTATCCTTTACATTTGTTTTGTGCACAGAATATATATTTTAAAAGCATTTGGTTTTATGAATACAACTCATATAAATTGTAATATTGAAAGAAAGAATGTTGAACAAGCCTATGTAGAGTCAGAATACTTTTTACAGTATTCATTTGGATTTTAATTTAGAATTGAAAATTACCTGGCCAAGTACACTTTAATGTTTTTCCCTTGCACTACCTTAAAGTCGAGTAGACAGGATGTAGTATTTTGACCTGTCACATTGGGAGTTATACTGAGTAAATTATGTAGGTATTAACGCAGTTAGGCCACTATTTCAACATAGTAGCCTAGGATATTCTGTGTAGTTCCATACATTTATTTATATTATGTATTCGACAACCAAACATTCCTCAATTAAACATGTTTCCGATTTTGCTTTAAAAGTCAGGAAACGCCACTTATAGGTCCATGTGAGGACGTTATCTACATTTCTTTACGTGTACCCATCTACTCACTTCGATTGGGTGACACATCCGACGAACATTTCGGGAGCAAGGTTCACTTGATGAGGAGGCTGACTTAGAAGCAGGGAATACTACACCTAATCTTCTAGCATCTTTGCAGATTAAGTTGGGCTGGACAATATGTGATCAATTTAATTGTGATTCGCCTTAAACACCAGAAGGGTTCTCTGATTTTAGGCTGAGCATTAATGGTAAGTAAAGTATGTTTTATATATATTATTAGATAAAGTTAGGCTTTTAATTATAAGTATTATCGTTATTAGTATATTTATATCGAAATATAATGTGTTACCTGTTATACGTTTTAGATTGTTCGTATATTGGTCTTAAACTAATAAATTACTCGCATTGTGTGAGACTGTGCGAGAGAGAGAGAGAGAGAGAGAGAGAGAGAGAGAGAGAGAGAGAGAGAGAGAGAGAGAGAGGATGGGTTACGTTTGTGTGCCCGCGCATGTGCGCTTATGAGCACGCACGATACTAGACGTGCATATTTAAATTGCATATGGCAAATCTAGACATGGTCAACACTACAGTTAGCCCATCATTTGTCGTTGGCTTCTCGGTACATTCAAAAGCTACACTGCTGCTTTTACTCATTTCTATGAAAAGTAAAGGTGTGCGTCACCGTGTGAAGAAATTCGCAATATACTGTGAGATAGACTTCACCATGTCTTTCCTTAACACCTTTAAAATCCTATTTTGTTTGACCATCAAAATCTATACTAAAATTGTGTAAAATTGAAGATGAATATTATACCATCTTGTACAATGTACAATAAAGCTTTAAATGCAAAATTTCATGCAAACCTGAACGTTTACAATTTACAATGAATTAGCTAGGATTGCATTTTACACTATCCTATTGTTAGAGTATACTCTCAAAATACACAACATGAAACAAAAATGTCACGAAACGAAAAATAAGATAGACCTTGAGAAAATTGTACATGAAGAAATAAGTACAAAATGCAAATCTACCTTTTACATATGCATCAATATTAAAATAATACGCACTCCAGCCAACAGCGTCGGAGAAATAAAAATGGTGAACCGGGTCGTCTCATTACGCATGGGCAATTTCCGAAACAGCAGTCACCATCTACCCTCTCCTTGTTCCCCTCCGCACCGCTGACATCGCCGGAGCTTCTTGAAAAACAATCACCGCAATGTTGGTTTTCTAAACAGCGATCAAAAAGTCTGCGAGAAACGATGCGGGAGAATATTCCGACTGCTGCAAGACTGACTATGTAAGAGAGATTTGCATATTTTGATGCACTAATTACCTTGATGTATTTAAATATGGCTGCACGTAGCTGATATGCTGGTCTACGTCATCGAACGTGCCCTCGTTAAACCAAAACGTGAAACCAGTTGAGTAAAATGGATTGGCCTGCAGTTTGGGTATACTGTGGAGTTTGGTAGGAAGGCACTATTGTCAAACCCTTGAATGTTTAACCTAATATATAATGTAAATTTCTATATGTTACCTATCTAGCAAATTTAATAATACTATATAAATTAACATAGACTGTTGCAATTATTATTAGCCTATAAGTTGGCCTATTCAGCATGGTGGAGGGGAAAGTGGCCTTTGCGATCATTTTAAATGTGTTTATACTTGTGTTGACTAATACACATTTCCCTGTGTTATGTTATTTCACAATATACAACAACATATTGTTCCGAAATTCAAAGTAGGTCTCCTTGGCCTAACGTTGTGGTGCCACTGGATATTCTTAATTTAATTCAGTAGTTTGTCTGTGTGTGTGTGTGTGTGTGTGTGTGTGTGTGTGTGTGTGTGTGTGTGTGTGTGTGTGTGTGTGTGTGTGTGTGTGTGTGTGTGTGTGTGTGTGCGTTTGTGCGGGCGTGCGCCTGTCAAGAGAAATATAGATTTATCAAAGCAAAGAGGTGGTTTGTTGTAAAAGTATAACGAGTGAGCGTTTAAAGCAGGTGTGGTGATATACACTGCCCAATCCTCTTAAGGTTGACCCCATTCAATTCCTGTATTGGGATTGCAAGAAGCAAATCGTTTCACTCTTTCTTTGAAGGACGGTAAATGCGTTCCGTTTGTCAAAGTCGGTTAGTGAACGGTCCGCAGCAAATTCATTAGACTACTACCGAAGCGCGCTCACTTCGTAACCTGCTCTGGGAAAGTCGAAGCCGTAGGACGAACAATAACTCCTCAGTTCTTTCTCAACAAAAGAGAATAGTGAACTTGTTTTATTTTCAGTGCACGTCCACTGTCACAGAAGGGATCACCCACCCCCACCCCTGACACCCTCCCTGATGGCCCTCTACCCCCCGATTCTAAAAAGAACTTGCGGACTCTTAAGCTCAACTGTGTGCACATTCTGTCTGGTGCTGGCTGCAGAGTGGACGATATGGGAAAGTTCTCTCTCTCTCTCTCTCTCTCTCTCTCTCTCTCTCTCTCTCTCTCTCTCTCTCTCTCTCTCTCTCTCTCTCTCTCTCTCTCTCTCTCTCTCTCTCTCTCTCTCTCTCTCTCTCTCTCTCTCTCTCTCTCTCCGTCTATCATGTGCTTGGAATATGCTCATGGTTTACTCAGAACAAGTGATGCACGCGTAATGACCTGGGTGTCCGCGGCTATTTTAAATGAAGTGATGCCCAAAAAGGACGTCTGGATATTTGGGGGCAACATTGAGTAGAACCCCTGGAGCATCCACCGCTACTCGCTCTTCTTCCACCTTGGACAATTTCTCATCGTTTTCACATATATCGGGGAAGTGTCTTCCTGGATTGAGGAAGTAAGTTTAACTTCTGTGGTAATCCTACTCTTAATTTTCAAAGCACTTCGTTTGTTAAAGGTAAAGTTTAACGGACAATTGTCAATTTATTTCGAATATCGGTTTGTGAATTTAAGGTATTTAAACCTACCTATAAGGTCTTGTATAAATCCTAAAGTTATTTGTGGAGTTCTCTAACTTTAGGACACACACAAGCTATTTCGAACAGCCTTTAAAATTCAAACGGTGTAAAAAAAACATTTTGATTAACCCCTACATGTAAGGGAAATAAGGAAATGCAGATTCAAGTTAACTGAACCCGTTATTGACCTCTGAACATTGTGTCCTGTAAGGACTTACCCAATTTACACTTTTTTTTTTTTTCAATGCATGGCCAGACTGATTTTTTCCTAGAATCATCGTTCTGAGTGCCACAAGCTTGTTTTGTACATCTGTATGAACGACACAGTTCACCATTCATGTTGCTGTTGTGCTTAAAATATCACTGAACATTTACAACGTATAAAAGACGATTTTCGAGAAAAAATTGTTGAGTGCAGCAAAACGTTTCGCTGAAGCTTGGATACATCCACTCATTGTATAATGAACACGTCCATTTCTAGGTGCTGCAACTGGAATAAGCCAACATTGCATAACTTAGTAGAAGAGGCAATAACAACGTCCTATAATAGTCTACCCAAAACTTGTTGCTTTAGGAATGCGTATGGGTCCCGATGTTTTGACGCTTGGGAAATATATCATGCCTATAGTGCAGTTTGATAGGATAAATGCATTTACGTTTAATATATTTCATAAAAGCATTTGCTTGCCAAAGATTAATTTAGCAGGCCAACTACCTGCTTTCTTCTATTTCACTATGTTGCCTACTGTCCTTCGAGTTTACTACATTTATATAAAATAATGGATGAACAAATGCTATAAAATACATAATGTATGCATTCCGTTAAACGTATGTCTAATTCAATAGCAACATGATTAAATTAAGATTAATGTTAACTTGCTAAATAGTTTTTGAGCACTTTCAGCACTTTTTCGTCCTACTATCTTTACTCCCACAGTCCAAAGGACTGAACACGTATTAAACTATGAGGAGTATGTTTTCAGCAAAATTAAGCAGTTGTTAATGACTGCAGATAGATGTTTAAAGGGCTGATGACTTGTACATCAATCTATTTGACATTACAGCACCTTTAAGTTGCTCCTCCCACGGTGTAGGTCTGCAGTAATGGGTAGGTGTGGGAAAACGCAAGTTATTCCCATCTGAGCATGAGAAAATAACCTAATTAGATTTATTTTTAATTGTCACCGGATATCTGGGTTCCCATCTGTGTACACCCCCCCCCCCCCCCACCTTTCTGCAAACGCGCGCGCGCACGCACACACACGTGCGCACGCACACAACCAAGGCTATTCACATATTTTGAGAGCTGCCTTAGAAACATTTGTGCGCATAGTCTTTATAATCTTATCACGAAATGTAAAATGCTCCTGCATGCGCATGTTCCAGAACATGAATTAGTCAAGGTTACCTACCAACAGTAACCCTTGCTATATTTAATATGTCGTTACAATGCTTGCGTCAGAACTCAAATTACCACAAAGTTCAAACATAAAGGTAACATGTTAGGAACGTTATTGTAAGCATCGCCAGTTGCCTACCTGAAAGCCATGGTGGTCAGCAATAGCGATGATTAAAAATATATATATAACGCAGTTCTAGAAATACGATTCCGACTCGTACTGTGTGAGATATTTGACTCACGTTGCAAAAATAACAGCTTATTCTCTAGCTAAAACAAGTGATTGCGAAAACATGTTGATGCTATAGCCATGAGTGGATAACAGTAACGTGTCGTACAGCCTAACGAAATGACAATGCTCTGTTTTCACAGTCGACTGTGGCAGTTGTGGATGCACACGAATGTAGTGCTGTATTTCAACCTTCAATTCTTTTAATATCCTATAATATAGGGCGGATTATTTTTTTTAGAAACATGCATTTTTTCTAAATGCATGGTATTTTCGTCTCAGTCGCAACCACGGAATTAAGCCGATCCAGTGCGCTCTGTATTGGGCATAGGGATTTGGCGCTCGCTCGTAAATGAATAGGAGCGTGCATTTGCGGTTTTCATGACATCGTCATCATAATCATTACATTTCCGTGGTCTAAAGGCCTTTGACCTCTTAAGGGTTGGTCCAAATTTTGGTGTTGGAAGCCCACCCCTCCCTTTTCCCCTCTCCTTGGGGATGGCCCTTTCCCACTCCTTTCAGACCGTTGGCAGCGACCAGCCATGCAGCAGAACGGAACCTTTAGCTCACAGTCATCGACATTCTCTCCTCAACTGAGGCTGGATATGTGCCGACAACTTGACACCCTTTTCCAAAACGAGCTTCTGTCCTCTTAATCCGAAACAATTGCGTCGTACTTGCACTTTCTACGGGAGACGGATTTTCCCCTCCGCATCTCTTCGCTGGCCTTACAGGATATATTGCTACCGCCACAAGGACTTACTACAGGCGAAAGAGCCTTTTGTGGGATTGAGGCAATTTGCATTGCAAATCAGGGCCCATGTGCAAGGATGGCTGCACCTTACCTCGATTTTAGGCCCACTGCAACCCACTGAAATGTGCTAATGTCATCTGAATATGACTTTATCTAAACACAGGGATTACATTTTGATTTTGGATGTGTGGGAGTTTGGGTAAGACATGTTTTCCTATATGGAGAAATGGATCGGCATGTGCAACTTCACTTTATACATTTTAAGTAATAGACTTCTCTATGGATGACCTGACACCAGAAGACAACTGAGTGGAATATTGCTGAAGAATGGGAAGTGGGTTGTTATCTTTGGTTATCTAGCTGTATGAGTTTTCTGCTCGTCATAAAGCTAGATAACCGAAAGTAAAAACTACTTCCAGACTCATCGAGAACTTTGCTGGATTTACGGGCAAAAACAGCAGACTACATTTTAGTCAACTGGGCTAGATTGTTGAGTTCTTATATGCAGCTGTTTTGAAAGTTGAAAGAATAATTAAGCATATGAAATAACTTCCAGATAACAGCTCTGGTGCATGCAAGCAAATGTACACTTGCTTTGACGCGCGCGTATACACACACACACACACACACACACACACACACACACACACACACACACACACACACACACACACACACACACACACACACACACACACACACACACACACACACACACACACACACACCACACAAACATTTATATATATATATATATATATATATATATATATATATATATATATATATATATATATATATATATATATATATGTTTTTGTTTTTCAGTTAGTTAGTTTGAATTGCATTGTATTTGTTTTAGACAGATGGACCTTCACTGTGAAACCAACCTACGCGCGCCTCCCTGCTTAAATTTATTTTTATTTCAGCATGATCGAGTCCCTCCAGGAAACGGCGCTGGCATCCCAAACTGCAATAATTAGGACGTATACAGAGAGCTGACAAAAAATGGAGAGGGGGAGAGTATGAGGCCTGTGGGGTAGGAGAAGGGGGAGGTGCGGTGGGGATCTGGGAGAGGGGGTCGTTCCTGCTTAATTGATTCCGTTAACCGCAGTGCAGGAGATGTGAACGACTGGACGCTCCCATTCCCACGCTCGGGGGCAAGTGGCAATGCCATGCTCAGTCCGAATATGACAGACAGCGCCGAGAGGGAGGGGGGATGGGGCGACAGGGGTCATGAAAAGACGTCAAGTGCACCAGGCTCATCTGCATCCCCATAGAAAGAGGCGACGTTCCCACCCAGCCGACGCGGCCTCTAAACTTGGAGTAGTAACGGTTTTGAATACGCCATGCCTTTCCAATTGTACTGTTAATGAGGACCGTGGCTCATTATCTTAAAACTGTGCCAATTTATGAATACATCAGGGATGTGCTACAGTTATAGGATTGCTTGAGCGCTCTAACACTCCCATTGTTCTTCTAAAAAAAATAATTCCCCAGACAATGCAACGTAAAGGTGTCAGGCGAAGTGAATGGATAACATCATGTGCATTATGCATTTGAACTTGACCATGTTACTTAAGTTCTACGGTAATTTACATGGTTAAACCATTTGTTAAAGTAACTGGCACACATTAATTACAATGGATGGAAAGAGTTTGAGTTGGTTGTATTTGGTATTTTGTCTGGTGTTTGCATTCTAAATTATTGTTAGTTAACATTATTGTCTTCAGACACAATGCATTCAGTGTCTGGGGATCGTGAAGCTTTTCTCCACGTGCTCTCCTTAGCAAATCTAGTTCTAAATATTTTTTTGTTTATTTTAGACGATACCAACAATAACATTTACTTCGAATAGGCAGGCGTCTGTGTCGTAAGATTAAAATATTGCATACGGTTCGACAATATTTTTTTTATTGATTTAGACTATTTATTATGGTTATAGTTATAGTATACTTGTAATTATAGTGTGTTTAAAGTTAAACCTATTTTATTGCAATTTTTATAAAATAATATAATATAGCAATTTTCTAGCTCAAATCAAAAGGTCTAAAAGCGTCTGTATGCGTAGTTTGTACGGCCAACTTTTGCAAGTCGAATATTTTGTGTCAGTTTCTGACCCAAACCGTGTAGTTTATAAACTACTGTGTAGGCCTAGTGAAAGTGGATTATTCAAGTTCAATGTTAAATAGGCTCACACAGGGGCTGAATTCAACACTGCCTTCCTGAATGGGCCTCTTGCCGACTTTCTCACACCGTCAGACAAAACTAGTGTCTCTTGTTCCGACTCCTGTCAAAGAGGGCTTACAATACCAGGTCATTATACGTTTGCCCGATAGAAAATTTGAGAACACAATTTGGCCGATCAGTGAATAAACCAAGCCTTATTGTATTCGGTTAAGTCGATTCCTCGTCTAGACCTACGAATGGGTACATTGTTTTCGAATTGAGTATAGAGTAAATCCCATCGCAAAGTAAAGACAACTTTAGGGCTGCAGCCTGACCCACAGTATTATTCAATAGATTTTCCATCCTAAAATTTTTTTTTTTAATTGCTGAAGCAAGGACAAGGAGCATCACGTGTAAGAAGTCCTGGAAGTCTTTGACCACAGCATGAGTGCCTCTAACGTGTTTTCTTTTTCGTTTTTTTTGACAATATTGACTTTTTCTGGAATATTGTTTCTTACAAAGTAGGGTATTTTCAGATGGGCTCAAGTTGGCAATTCACAGTGATGTGAAAGGGCATTTCATTTCTTTACACATCTTTGTGAGCCTGAGTAGTGTATCAGACGTGGAGGAGAGAAGGACCGTTTGCTATTTATGAAATGACCAGAGAAAGAGAGAGATGTATTGCCATTTAATATGGCCAATTTCCACAGAGAAATATAGGAGTCTGATTTGACTCTGCGTGTAAAGATGCGTCGTGACCCCCCCCCCCCCCCCCCCCCCCTCTCCATAGCAATGGAGATGCTCTCCCCTCCTCCTTCTCGTTCACAGTTACATTGTTGTCACATCATTGGTTGGGTAACATAACCATGGCGACCGTGGCAGGTTTTTCATATCCATTGGATAGACAATCAGCATATTTAATGTGAGCGTGCCTGGGATTTTTATATGCTGCCTTAAACTGGGAGCTCATGTCGTAATAATACGATTGCGAGGCAGGAGTAGTCGGTTGATGATGAGGCTGCGCCCACGGTGATTTCCTTGCCAGACAAAGGATGTGAATATTAGTCACCATACTGTTGCTATTGTCAAGAGATGGGTTGAATCGCACAGTGTGGTCCTTTGCAGTAGGAGAGTGTCTCCAACCCAGGGCTTGTCTTTTGTAGTATTGCCCATGGCCGTTGGTGCCATCCCACTGATAATTAACAGTGGTTATTTTGTCGTTCGTCGGAAGACTAAAGGGCCAATGGCCCCCCAAAATTCACAGCGGATATCCTTTTCTCAATTTTGCCCTACATTTGTGAGCGACATTAAAAAGCAGCTCTGACAGGCTTACCAGACTGAAATGTCAGCTATGTTCAGGCTGATGGAGCAAGCGGTGTGTGAGAGAGAGAGAGAGAGAGAGAGAGAGAGCCTTTGTTTCTTTACGATTTCACTGAGCCAGGCTGTAGTGGTTGGCTAGCTACTACATCATGTTGATGAGGAACAATAGCCGGGCCTCAGCAGTGTCTATCTGACTTGGCCGTGTCTTTCTGTGTGTGAGTGTGTGTGTGTGTGTGTGTGTGTGTGTGTGTCTCCTGGACATGAACTTGAACTTGAGACAGGCGGCCAGACACCATCTGTGCACCAGGGCTAATGAATTCAGTGCATTCGCTAGCTTGTAGAAGTATGGGTTAGCGCGGCCATTGATGAGCAGATGACCCCAGTCTGAGTTGACTGTTCCTCGCCCATATAATTAATCATTGCCAGCTGCTAGTACAGGCAGTTTTGTATATATTTGATTTTGGGAAGTTGTGGCCTTAATGACTGTGTTTGTGTGTGTGTGTGTGTGTGTGTGTGTGTGTGTGTGTGTGTGTGTGTGTGTGTGTGTGTGTGTGTGTGTGTTTGTGTCATCATTGATAATTGAAAGGCCCAGCTAAGTGTTTCCCCTGATAAGTCGTTGTAAGTGGATGAGGTGTAGACCTTAAACAAGCCAGGCACAATATGAATTCCAGCAGGCCCTCCTCCTCCTCCCACTCAAGCCTCTGTCACACTCACAATCACAGGCGCTCACACAGTCACACGCGTGCGCACACCCTCTCACCAGGCTTTTCCCTCTGGTTGGTGTCGCCACGGCAACGGGAGGTGAGCTCACTGCATCAGCGCCACCGGAGCAGGACAGGTTCCTGGTTTGTGTATGCGGGAGCGTGTGTGTGTGTGTGTGTGTGTGTGTGTGTGTGTGTGGAAGGATGTGGGTGGAAGGGTGTGTGTTTATAACAGACTAGAATGCCACTCACTCCCTGTCTCCTGGGCACAATTTAGATTTATCACACATATTAAGGTGTTGGAATGTATTTCCTGTCAGATGGCTTCCCCAACATTAGCAGCTCTGTGATGGATATTATTTGCCAGGTGCTTTATGACTGACATAGTGGCATAAAGCATGTTTTTGTTCAATCCAATAGGCTGAGTTTAACCTCGACAAAGAATGTATCTTTCTGCAAGGTATCCACAGAAACACACACACACACACACACACACACACACACACACACACACACACACACACACACACACACACACACACACACACACACACACACACACACACACACACACACACACACACACACACACACACAATAGAGTATCATTGTTGGTGTTAACCACAGGTTCACCATCAACAGGATGTGGCCAATCTCCCCCTATACCAGACTAACCAGCCATAGTATGCCAATAATCCATTGTGGAATGTCATGGTTGGGCCATTTTTAATGACATCATGCATGGCCACTTGAGCGTCTTGTGGGGTAGCAGCGGGCATGCTGTGCTCTGCCACGGTTGCTGGCCCTCCCCTCTAGCTAACTGCATGGATGTGCATGGTGGACATGTTGGACATGCCTATGCTTCTCACTGGGTCCTAAACTATTTCCTTCTATAGCTCACTGCCGTATAGGGACACATATTACAGGCTGAGGTGGGTTGCTGAAAAGACGTATTATTGAAATGTGGTTATCTAAGCCTAACTTTAATCCCAACCCTAACCCGTTGCGATATCATTTAAATATGTTGTAATTGAATCACACACTTCATACCTGTTAATGATTGTGATGTGGAATTTAATTTTATTTATACAGGGGTAACCGACTGAGACTAAGTCTCTTTTCCAACAGTGCCCTAGGCAGTGTGAATAGAAATTACAAAAACAAAGCCAACGTGAATAAAATAAAATAAAATATACAACGCAAATAATACAAATGTGTTACAATATTTAAGTTTCAACCAAAGCAAGAACACTATTCGACACCCAAAGCGTCCAGTACAATTTTCATTGTTAAATCGAAACAAACAGCTCTATTTTAAATTCCTGCCTTGTTCCATTTATCTGTGGAAAGAAAAAAAACTAAAGCTAATTTCCAAAGTTCCATTTTTTGGGGGGCTTTAGAGGGGGATATGGTCCTGTGAGCATGTACTATGACTGCTCGATTTGTGCTTTAAAATGGAAGTAAGGGGGGGGGAAGCAGCTTGTCCAGCAATGCCTTGTCAACAGAAAAGAGACAAGTATTTCAAGAGAGAGACGTTTTTCTCTCCTATCACTAAGAGAAGTCCATCCTACTTTATTAAATAGTAGACAATGGGAAGTTCTATAACAATCCCCAGTTACAAAATGCAAGCACTGTGGTAAACTGCATCAAGGGACTTGGGACTAAAATAGTTGTAGCTGCATGCATATACACAATATCACCATAATCCATGACTTACAAGAGGGTTGTTTTTACAATTGTCAATCTGTTTTCAAGTATATTTCTTATCATAATATAGAGCTCCAAGTCTGATTCTCACCTTCTTTGTGAGTTCAAGCACGTGTCTTAGAAAACTTTTCATCTAGTAAAATTCCCAAGTATTTGTAAACCGCAAAATATTTTGGGCTCCATTTAGTTTTTGGACCTAGAGAAAAGCTATTATTTAGTCTTTGACTCACTCAATGATTAATTTCAGATCTCTATGAAATTATGTACACAATTAAATGCTTGTGAGGTTTGTCATTGTCTGTTCTATGAATGGTGCGCACAAATAAAGATCATCTGGTATCATCTGCATAGAAATTTTCTTTACAGTCTTTTACAAAGGCACAAATATCAATATTTCAAAGTATGAACAATGTAGGACCTAAAACGGAACCTTGTGTCACACCATTCTCTATTGCTACTAACCTTGGATTTCAAACCCTCAGTATCTATACATTATGTTCAATCAGTGAGGTAGTCCTGAAACCATTTAAAGGCTGCATCATCAAATCCCATTGATGTAAATCTATCCAGACGTAATCAGTGATTAATTGTAGGAAAAGCCATTGACAAATGAATAAACAAAGTGCAAAGTGCATTGCTGCACAATGTTTCTTATCAAGAGCCGCACATATATTTACTACAGGAGTTGCTGCGGTAATAGTACCATGACCAGTTCTGAATCCAGACTGAAAAGAGCTAAATGTATAATATATAGTATAACGTGAGACAAATCCTACCAAAGTGCGCATACAAAAAGCACACAAGATCTGCTTGTGCAAACTGATGCTTTGTTATATAACACTCTTAATAGAATAACATCTACCAATTATTGTATTAACGTTGTCAAGTGCACTGTTGCACTATACGGTTTATAAAAGATACACAGTGCAGATTGTATTACACTAATACCTACTGTAAATCTCTGGTGCTCAAATCTGGCCAATAGCATATTGTGCTCATTTTGCTGGATGTGTAAAAATTGTATTTTCAGGAGAGGTTATAATGACATTTAAACCAAATCAAATCACTGTTGAAACAGCTGTCTTTAATTTATTTAAGTAATAATCAAAGCAGTTTCACAAAGTAGCCTTATGGAAGATCTCCTGAATCCTCCTAACATTTAAAGAATCTACATTTGTCCACACTTTTAACGGGTTACAATGAGGTTACACAATGCCACAATTACCAGACGCTTTTAATTCTGTTACATAAAATTTACAGTGATATCAAGTAAAACCTCAATAAGCTTTAAATGCTAATACTAGCAAATGAAAAAAATCAACAAAGCAATTATACTGAATTGGCTTTGCTGATGTACATACTCTTCCGTGTTCCACCTTCATGGTGTGTATCATTGGCGGTTTTACAGTGCAAGGATCAAACCAGCTGTCATCTTGTCTTCCTGGATATCTATGTGCTCCGCTGGCTTTTGATTATGCAAATATCATCCTCTATAAATAAATTAGTATAATTGCATCTGAAATGCGCTTTCAACCCTCTCCTAAGATGAAAGCATTTAAATAATGTATTTCATGTTACTGCATAATTCATTTTCTGTTAATTACAAACAACGTAGATGTAGATTTGTGCCTTACAGTCGGTAGATATAACTACTGTATTTTGCTTACGGTATGTGTTCACTCGCTTACCTGGCTCTTGTTCATTGTGCAAGTTGTAAATGAAAAGCTTCTAGTGTGTATATAATTATGTTTAGTGTGACTCACACAATCGTGTGTATTTGTTAATGAAATGTATGATTTAGTTTTTTCATCCAGACAGTATGTCCTACTATAAATGCTTGATGGTATTTATAATGATAGACCTACCCATTGATGGGGTCCAAATATCTACACTATGATATTTTCACATTATGCATTAAGATGAGTATTTTACCTGCTGTGCAAAATGGGTTAAGGGGGAGGGGGGGTCACTTTTGATGAACTATACATAAATAAAGGCGCCATTGACACAATTAAAATAGGCAAACCGCTCCCCCACTGTGAATCACAGTATGTTGAAGCCTTGATGTGGTTTGAATACGGCGAACCAATCAAACACAACATACTCTTTCTCAATTAATTTCTGTGGTCTCTGTGGTTGGATGGTTGCACTAGCTATAGAATAGTAAGCCTGGCTGGCTGCCATGCTCACATTAGCATCTGGCCCTTTATGTAAATTTGATGAGTGAAGACTCATACATATACGCCAAGGCTGGGGTGCTTTTGCCTAATATCCTTCTTAGAGAGGGGCAGAATTAAATATTTATTAAGGGGGCTAAGGGTTAGGAAGGGGGGTCTGTCCTGTGTTGTCGTGTGAACCTTGGGTGGAGAAAGAGGAGGGGTTTGGTTGGCTCTTAGTAGGAGTGTCTCTCTGCCTCAAGGTGCCACCATCTTAAGACGTTTGGCAGTGGTGAGAGCATGAGGAGTGTAGACCTAAAATGTCCGCTGGCACACACACACACGCGCGCGTACACATGCACACACAATATATGCACTCAGTGTCTGTCGACGGGCGCGTGGCACTCTGAAGGCCAATTATTCAATTACTGTCGTCGCCAGCTATGCATGCCAAGCACTTCATTTGCATGCATTAATTCCCTCGATTACTGTCACCTATGAAATTTGCCTGTGTCGAGCTTTCTATTATGCGTCGCTCATAAAGCATGGGTCGCTACTAGAACGCCCCCATTCAGAATGGATCTGTGTTCGTTATCACTGGATTCGACTGACGATCCCAATCTTTAAGGCAATTTCTAGATCAACCGTCGAGACACACATTTGCTTTTTTTTTTATTTGAATTAAGACCTGCTGTGTTTTTATATATTACAGAGGCCTCTAAGGATCAATTGTATTTGTCAGGTGAAAGTTATTATTCCTTCTCTGATAGAAAATAAGATGGTTTCCTGTCAAATGTGAATGGATATATTTGGCCCTTATAGTCAATGCCATTGAGTAATTCACATAAAAGAAACCAAATTGATACAGTTTAAAACCGTTTGATTTAATTCATACGTTTTGTGTTCAGGATTTACCATGAATTGTGGTTTCCAGTAAAATACACATTTCTATTGTAACGTAGCAGTAACTGATGGCTATACTTAGCTACACTATGCTACACACATTTACAAATGAAGACAATGCAGAGTGTACTAGGTTTTGGATTGTACAGCCCTCGTCTCTGCTCTGTAGGAGTGCTACTGTGTAAAACCCCACACTCCTTCCTCTCCTCTATGTGTCCCCCACCTCCCCACTGCTACCAGTTTCCTACTGTGTGTCATTATTACAGGGAAAGGTGCTCACTAAAGAGGGAGTATATTTAGTGTATACCGTGCCAGGCCTAGATCTGGGTGATGCACACACATACTGACAAACACACACACACACACACACACACACACACACACACACACACACACACACACACACACACACACACACACACACACACACACACACACACACACACACACACACACACACACTCACACACCACTGGCACCACTGGCACAAATAATTAAAGAAAATGCTCAAATTTAGAATATTTTTTAGGATAAGATAAATTTGACCATGAGTAAAAAAATATATATATATATATTATTTAGCAATTTTTTAAAAATAATTGTGTGCTGGTTGCTGCTTTGGCTGGTCTGTTTTTATGCATGTGCCATTTTTCAATTATAGGGTGTCGTTATCTTTCAAACTTGGTTTGTGTGTGAGTGTAGGTGACCGTACACATGCATGTGTGTGTGAGGGGTGGGGGTGTGTGTGTGTGTGTGTGTGGGGGTGGGGGGGTGGGGGGGGTGTATTTCTGGGGCAGGAAAGAGAAATGGTATTTCTGTGAATATGTATTTTTATAAATGTTTTTCCCACTCTATTATTTTAGCAGTATGACGTACAGCGTCCCCCTGCCCTGTGAGAGTGGTACAGCCCAGCGTTCTGGCAGAAAGGGGAGTGTAATTAAACGATGGCATGCTTGAGCTTGGCGTTTGCTAATGGATTGTTACCAGGAGGAAATGAGACAGGCGTGGGAGGGCAGGGTGGCACAGTACACCCATAGTCTTGATCATGACGCTGCAGCCGCTAGCCGTCCCAGATTGGTGGCCCTTTATTCAGCACAAGATTTTAAATTATGGAATTGTACAATTTCAACGCTTCACATTTGACAGTGTCTGGGTTATGGTTTAAAAATAAAGGCTATGCAAGTGAATCTCAAGCGTGTTTGTATGTTCCTGTGCTTTTATATTAGTTGCAAGTGTGTGTGTGTGTGTGTGTGTACGTACTAGCATGCTTGTTGTGTAAATAGCCCACCATATGCAGGACACCTGGATGTCCACAGTGCGAGCTAACCATGCGCGTTGGCCCCTCGTTCTCGTTCGTCCGCGTCCCGCTGCTTAGTGCCAGCCGTGCTGAGGTCTCGGTGCCCCGGCCGTCGTGGCAGCGCTCGCCTCTGCCTGCTGACCAGGCGCAGCATATTGGGAGCGGAGAGGGAGGAGGGGCAGAGCAGGCCAGGAGAGGGAGATGCGATGAGACAAGCCACACAAACCGCACAAAAAAAAGGGGGGTGAAGGCAGGGGAGATGTTGCGTACTTACCCTAAACCCTGCCGTAGGGCTAGTTCTGCACAGACTTGGTTAACCACAGACGCATCACGAAACCCTTCAACACATGGTAAGACAGGGACTACTGTCTGCCCAGCATACCACTGACCTGTTTTCTATGATCCTCAGTGCTTTTCTGTGAGGTGTATAGGATATAACGCTTGCTGTTTAATTTGCAGATTGTACTGTATCTATTGTTTTTCTTGGCCTTGAACAAATTGAAATAAACGTGATTCACTTGATAATGCCATTGCCATGTTTGTTTTATTGACTCATTCCTTATTGTGTAAGTGTGTGTGTGTGTGTGTGTGTGTGTGTGTGTGTGTGTGAGTGTATAAGTGTGTATGAGTTGGAAAGGGACAAAGACATTGCGTGCACCGCTCCTGGTGTGACGAGGAGTCCTAATGAAAACTGGCAGCTGTCAATCTAGCGTTGACGATGTGTCTGAGGAGCCGCACCATCACATGGGCAAACAAAATGAAGCATCGTGTAGACAATGGGGCGTCATGCTGCGCACTGTAAAATCACACGATAACAACTGTTTATCAGGAACACTGTCTCATGTGAGAGCTTTTATCAAAATATCCCTCGACCAAAATGGTGGACAACAACATATACTAGACATGAAGTTACTAAACATGAGTAAATATGTAGATATCTGCTTTAGTGTACAAAAAAGTAAAGGAAGAAACACAAAAACGTTACAAATGCGCAACAGTCAAATCGTGCTATCTTCAGCCTTGTTGACCTTGAAGGCGGTCTCAGGAGAAATGCATTTTAATTGTCATTTGAGGCCATGTGTGCAAAGGTTGTGGAGACATTTGCATCAAGTCATCGCTAATTTGAAGGATGTGCAGCCCGCATGGCAATGGCAGACGATTCCTCAGCACGCAGGCACTACCCCGCCAACCCCGCTGTCATTTACCTTGCCATGGGAAGAAACATGCTAATTGACATTTACTCAAGATTACACAACATTATTTGATTGGTAAAGGTTAGACTATTGCTGCTAGGGGAAGATAAAAAAAACCCGCTACATTTACACTTGTGCCTGTGTGTGTGTTCTCTTGTGCTTCAGGGTTAAAGAAACATGGCTGTGCTTTGCCAGCCGCAGGAGGGAGAGAAGAGACCAAGAGAAGACGGCTGGGATTTTGTCGTCCACTGGACTCGTCTGAGGTGAGCTCGGGTTCAAAAGCCAAAGGGCTTAAAACACACTGCGGAGTAAATGCACAGCTGAACGTGATGATGTGTGAGGGTCCGTGTTGTATTCGCCAAATGTGTGTGTGTGTGTGTGTGTGTGTGTGTGTCTCATGCTCATGTTCACATAATCGTGTGTAGACTATGTGTGTGTTCGAGAATGTGTGTGTGTGTGTGTATGTGGGTGTGTGTGCCTGAAGCTAAGGTAGCCTGTGTGTGTGTGTGTGTGTGTGTGTGTGTGTATGTGAGTGTGCGTGCCTGAAGCTAAGGTAGCCTGTGTGTGTGTGTGTGTGTGTGTGTGTGTGTGTGTGTGTTGAGTAAAGCGAGGACTGTTAGTAGCGGTCCAGAGGAGCCAGTAAACACACAAACAGTGCGTGGAGAGGAGCTGGGGCGATATGACCGTGGGCAGTATCAAATCCCATGACCCATCCCTTTACCCTTTGGTTTATAGCTGAGACCATAGACAGCGAGGGAACAGGGGTCATGCACATGCACACACGTGCACCCACACTCTGACACACGCACAACACAAACAAACACACACGCGTGAGTACAGTCATATTCGCACAAACACCCAGAGTAAAAATGTGGAAACGTTTATACAGTGTCCTCTAATTATTTGTAGGCGCTACGATACATCCACTTATTTCTGTTTGACCATTTTGTATTTCTGAAACGCTTCGTTTTAAAATCAGTGGAATTGTTCGATTTGACATCGCACATTGTGAACACTGTTCAATAAGCGGTTTTATCTCACTGGCACATATGTGATGATCGTGGACATGATCTGGTAAGAAAAGGAATGCACTCAAATGATGCTGTATTTGACATCATTTGAGTGCATTCATTTGGTACTTGGTACTTGGTACTTGGTACTGTATGTGCTACAGAACAAATGCAACTTATGGACAAGCAACAGAATCAGTGACAAATACACGTTCAGAAACAGAACCACATGACTACTGTTTCTTGCTCTTTCCCAAAACGCCAAATGAATGGCGTGGTGTTACCTTTAGACCCTCTCATTAAAGCGCACCGACCATTTCAAAAGGCAGTCTATGACGAGTTTCCCAGAAGTGAAGTGAAGGTGGTGTCAGTGCCCATGGGCCTCAGCATGTGGTGCTGTAATTAGTCCCTTTACTCTCACCATATAGGGGGAGTCCTCAGAAGGGCCAATTAGAGAGGGCAGGCCCAGTCGCCGGGCAGGAGAGTAAGAGCGTCAGTACCCGCTGTTTAAACTTCCTGACCTTGGCCTACCAATCAGGCCCCGTCTCCTAGTGTCACTAAAAACTCAACGGTCAGTAGGACAGGTGAGGCCAAACACTTCTGGCAAAGTCACTTGCAGTTGAATTAAGAGCAGCTTGCCTGTATTTGTTTTACCTTTAATATATTATACACAATTACACATAGTATTTAGTGTTGTATTGTTGTGTAGTATTGAATGTGTAGAAGGTCAAACACTTTGTGAACAATAAAAGTTAGACTATTTTCTTGTTTACCTGAGTCTTTAGAAGCTGTTTTTTGGGTTAGGGTTAGGGTTAAGGTTTTATTTTTTTTGGCTCTTCATCTGTAACATATAGCCAGCAGCACTGTTGGTGATAGAGGTTTTCTTAAATCAAGGGGAAAATGTACCCTGCCAACATGTCTTCTGGCCAGATGGACTTAAATGATAGGAGGTAACTTCTAAGATGTATTGGTTTATATCATTGCTGCCTTTGCTAGGTATGCAGTAGGTGCCATCTCTGCACAGTTAAAACCAAAGCCACAAAAGTGTGTCAAGGTCATAAGACCTCCATATCGGATGTTGCATAATTTAGTTAGACGGCAGTGGAGAGGTAGGCTGCTCGCTAGGCATTTTAAGAGCAATGTCGACCCTCTCATCGTCCATTGCCTGTGTGGGAGCATGGTGGGGTCACAGGGTCAAAGCCAAAACAGGAAGCTCAGACTATTCCTATCTCCCAGATGAAGATGTGCTGTGACACTCCCGGGAAACAGTCCCCCTTGAAACAGGGGCAAATCCGTTTTATTTTTTTTCATTCTGTATTTCTCTTCGTATGATTTCCATTGTGATTCCCATGAGTGCAATCAACTATTTTCATTTTAATCCTATTAGTCTTCAAAGGCATGTCTTATTTGACTATAGGCAGTGGATCGTTCCAAATGTTTGCTGTCATTCAAACGTCTGTCTGGTTTATTGAGGATACGGGATTTAGGCATTGTTTATAGTGGTTCACCACGGTGTTCTCATGAACATACCATGGCTATCAGGGTGTTACAGGACTATTGAATGTGATGTGTGTGTTTGTACGTAGAAAGTACACTGTCCAGTCATCAAGTCTGTCTTCAGATCATTATTCCAAGTCGACCGCCGCTAATGAAGTCCCCCGCCAGCGTTTGCATGACTCAATGTGTGTGTGTGTGTGTGTGTGTGCGTGTGTCTGTGTGTCTGTGTGTGCGTGCGTGCGTGCGTGCGTGCGTGCGTGCGTGCGTGCGTGCGTGTGTGTGTCTGGCAGGTTATTAAAAGACAAAAATATCTAACATCAACGGGCTTTAATATAGGTTCCATATACCAAAAATATAAATTTTTTATCTTCTAAATAAATAGTAAATAGGTAATTTTCAAGTTAGTCTATCATAAATAAGTAATTAACATTTTTGAAGACATTACTGGAAATGCTAAGCATAACCATATGAAAAATGTAGGTAATTTATGAAAATCTGTTTATGCATGAAAGCTGTTTTTTTCATTTAAATTATTTATTTTATGCTTAAAATTTTCATGCGTTTTTATTTATCATGTAATTCCATATTTCATGCCTGAATGCCATCCTTCCCCCATGTCATATAGTATTGAAGAAGATGATGCCTTGTAGCGATAGCACATTTTGTGCTGTCCATGGGTGCTCGAAAATTCCACAAATCCGTAACAAATCCATCTTTTTTCCCTGTTTTGATGAACCGAATTACTGAGGGCGGAGGGCGGGGAAGGCTTCGTCGAAATCACTGGTTATGAATTTATAATTATAAGAAAGAAAACGGCAGCTTTTTCATTTAATATCTAAGTAGCCGTCACTGGAGTGTGTAATAGCGCTGCGTTGGGAGGCTTTTTCCTGCATCATCGTTTTACAGTGAGAACAAAGGATATGCGCATAATAAAATCATGCAAATTAATGCAAATCGCTTGCTGTGAGGAAGGGGAAGATGGCGGGAGGGGAGTTTGTGTAAGCAGAGAGGGGTGCCAAGGACTGGGGTTACGCCCACACCCAACAATCCTCAGCCGCTCTCTCTACGATTTAAGATATGGTATTTTTTTTGGCAGATATCTTTTGTCGCCAAAACCAACTCTGTTTCTTTGTCTGGCTGTAAATCATATCCCGTTTGGTACATTAACAAATATGTTATAGGAATATCCTTTCCTGTATTAACGTTAGCCGAGGCTGCTTTAGACTAACCACGGCACTAAACAATATACATTAGTGCATCCTCTCCTCTCGCCCCACCTGGGCTCTCTCTCGCTTTTGATAAAGCAGAAAATTGCATGGATGTTCATTAAAAATTCTCTCCTCAATCTGCATCCTCATCTGCGGACGTGGCGTATTGAAGTACAAAAGGCTCTTATGTTGAAATGAAAGGGGCCATGCTTGGGAGGGCAGTGCTCCAACACTGGGTCTGGCGTGGGC
This sequence comes from Galaxias olidus, assembly GCA_026901105.3. Classification (NCBI taxonomy): domain Eukaryota; kingdom Metazoa; phylum Chordata; class Actinopteri; order Galaxiiformes; family Galaxiidae; genus Galaxias; species Galaxias olidus. The sequence continues at coordinate 57,688 of JAPMUY010002228.1, forward strand.
TGGTGCAGTGCTCTGGTGGTGTATGCCGCATCAAATGCAAAACAGACTTTACAAACGCTACCGCTAATGAAAGTCACCCCTCCACCCCCCCCCCCGCCACCCCCCACCCCCCACCCCCCGGCCCTTCCAGTAAAAACAGCCTCCACTTCAACCTTATCAAAAATGTGACATTTTCATGAGTACATTCATTAAGTCTGAGAAGGGGGATTGGAAATTGACAACCCCCCGTGAATGACACTGCATTTTACCATAGCCCCCCAGAAATAAAGAGAAATTAGTAATACTCATGTTCACATTTAGCACATGTATTCTTGGAACGCAAAGGTATTACTCAGTGTGGATGTGGATATTCAAAAATACATTTAAAAAAAATAAGTATGCATTGTTCCTCGCCCTTAAAAATTGTGCAGCCTTTGGAGAATTGAAAGCATATTTTCAATTAACTATCAATGACCACTCCAGCGTCAATTATATAGTTAAATATCCACTGAAGAAAGATTTGTGTAACATTCTTGAGAATTCATACCAGTTTACCCCATTTTAAATGCAATGCATTTCATTTTGTTTCTGTAATGTTGGCTGAGAATCAGCGTAAAAATACAGTTTCACATCTGAACGCGGTTGCAGACTCGGAGGTTCTCTTATTCAAATATGATGATTATTCATTTCTAAACAGCCCTCCAAAAAAAAGAAGAAACGTTAGACAAAACGGCTTATCACAGACACACTCCCAGACACACACACAGACACACACACACACACACACACACACACACACACACACACACACACACACACACACACACGTCTGGACTATCTCTCAGACACAATCAAGTGGATGAAAAGGGGAGTGGGGCCCAAAGACAGACATTTGCAATAATGCATAATGATCTTAAACATTCCTGCATGTCTAATGGCGGGGCTATTAGAACACATGGTGGCTGAGAGTCGGTGTTAGGATGGTCGTGTGGGTGCCCATAGTCTGAAAGGCTTTGCAAGGACGTATTCATTGTGATCTGCCCTGCTTCATTTTTTGTTGAGTGTGCAGCAAGGGCGACAAGAAGGCTTTGGCAAAACCGTTTCATCCCGTCATAATTATGCAAAATCACGTTGCCTTTTTCTTTACATTACGGTTGCTTTGTTACGTTACTATCAGGTGCACCGTAAAATTCCTTTTTTAGAATACGGCTCATTATTAAAACGACCTAGACAGACAACACGATGGCGCATGAAGCTGTGCACAGAATTATGAAAAGATATAAGGCGTAGCTGATGCACATTTTTTACATAAGCATTCACTAACATATGCACTCTGGTCTATTCCATCTATTCAGACAGGTTTCATTGCCAATATTCCGTACACATTGAATGCTCGGCCTCGTCAAGCTGTGGAAGGCGACATTCTCCCATAAGGCAGTTATAAATATAAGGAAAAAAGGCAGCTTTTTATTCCCATTTAAATATTCGGATGGTGTAAGCCAAGGGGGCGTAGCTTCATTTAGATTGCCAGCGTAGGTGCCCTTAGGTCCTCCGCCATTGTTATCTTTTCCGTCCGCTCCCACCTGAAAGATCGGTACAAACGGAGAGGGGGGATACGGCGGATCGGAAAATAGGGCGACAGCAAAGAAAATGGAAACGGCGCGGGGAGGACGGTGTTTTCCGAGGGACGCTGGCAAAAGATGAAGCTCATCTCGCGTGGGCACCTAGTGGCGTCTGCAATGCAGATTGCTGTAAATCTCCCTCACACAAGGGGCTTAAGGGGGATGGGCTGGCCTGCCTTTATGCTATCTCTGCCTGGGTACACTTTGCCCCCTCACACCCCCACCCCATTTGAAATATATATTTTTTGTCTGCATCAAATGTCAAGCTAATTTCCTGGGTGCTATGCGGGATGTGTCTTCCCGTTTGGGTTTGTGTGGCAGGGTGTTTGTGTGTGTGTGTGCGTGTGTGTGTGTGTGTGTGTGTTTGTGTGTGAAATAGTGGGGGAAGGGGGTTTGGCAAGGATAAGAGAGAGGCAGAAGAGGTGGTGAGGGGAGGGGAGGCAAATACAGGATGCTAGGGTCTGAAAATTGTCAGTCTGTGAGGTATCGAAGTGGTGTGTGTGTGGGTGTGTGGGTGTGTGTGTGTGTGTGTGTGTGTGTGTGTGTGGGTGTGTGTGTGTGTGTGTGTGTGTGTGTGTGTGTTTAAACCTTGTGAGGTATTTGCATGAGGCATGATAACGCGGATCGTAGTGTGATTATGCTTTGTGCCAATATTTCTCTGTATTTTAATGTGTGTCCTTTTTCAAGTTTACCTTTTTTTCCTGGCGCTGTG
>JAPMUY010002228.1:65000-82500 GCA_026901105.3 Galaxias olidus
ACACACACACGCGCGCACACACGCTTTAACGTTCGGATCCTCTTGCGGTAGGGGACAACAAACACGACAGGCAAGTGTCTGCCAGGTGAGATCCCGAAACCTCAGGCACACGAGCACATACGATCACAGGTGCCAACACTCGGTAGTCCAAAGGGAAACGGAGATTTTTTTTTGGCACAGGCAGAAATCTCAGGACAGATTTATTCCTTTGGGGGGAGTGAGTCAACTGGATTCGTACGCGATGCACAAACGCTTTGGATTACGATATGTGTTGTGCCTCGCCAAAAGGAAGTGGTTAACTCCAGATGTAGCGAGTGGCTGTTAAAAATAGTTTGTGAGAAACACGCACCGGCTGTGGGAAAAGGGAGGGCGGTAGGGAGGGAGGGAGGGAGGAGCAGAGAAAGAGGATGTTGTGACTGAGTGGGGAGGGAGGGAGGGAGAAGGGAGACGAGCTCTGTGATTAGCTCCTTTGTTGGAGGTCTGTCGAGCTTCATTGGCTCCAGAGAATAGCTTTCTAATGAGCCCAGCCAAGCTTGGCCCAAACTTTGTGCTGAAGACAAACTAAGTTATGGTGGTCTGCTGGAGCGCTGGGGGCAAAGCGGGTGATACACAACGCCTGGACATATGGTGCTCCCTCCCCTCCCCCTGTCAGGGCCCCTCCCGGACACTTTCTCATGCGAGGGGGTGTGCGTGTGTTAGCGTCTGGGTGTTTGTGTGTGTGTGTGTGTGTGTGTGTGTGTCTGTGAGAAAGAGGGAGAAGGGAAAATACATCGAGGGAGGTGCATACATGCACGCGAAAGACACATTTGCATGGAAGCACAACACAAATTAATGTGTGCGCATCTATTTCTCTATAGCTATGTCTGACTTCATGGCCAACATCAGAACTGAAAGATGAGCCCTGTATGGGTAGCTATGCAGCACTCCAATGTGTGTGTGTGTGTGTGTGTGTGTGTGTGTGTGTGTGTGTGTGTGTGTCTTGTCGGATGCTCAGTGGAAGCGACAGAGGAGGGTGAGAGCTGGAGGCTTGGTGTCTCCCAGTGACCCCTAAACACAATCCCATCTGACACCTTCTGCACCAGCCCCAGTAACTGAGCAAATCACACCAGCACCTACTACATGGAGACATCTCCACAGTGTCTGATCGGCCTGAACAAAGATAGCCTCGATATTAGCCGTCGCACGCACACACACAGACACACACAGACACACACACACCCACACACACACACACACACACACACACACACACACACACACACACACACACACACACACGCACAGAAACACACTACAGAAGAAAAAAACATGCATCCCCATGCACGGTCTATACTTTGGGATTTGGGTGGATGTGTGGGGTGTTTGAGTGTGTGCATAGGAGAAGGAGGAGGTTTGAGAGTCATTGTTTGGATCAGGGTGGGAGCGTGGGGACGGCTCTCCTCCGTGTCCCGGCAGCGGGGCCCGGGGTAACTGAGCCGGTGAGGGGGAGAAAGGGCCCACTCCAGGGCCACACAGCGGGCTCAGACAGCACCTATTCTGCTGGCCAAACTGTCAGCCAGAACAACTTCATTGTGCCCAAAATTGGAGTTGAAAGCAAGGCAGAGGGAACGAGGAGGGGGGAGGGGGGAGGTGGGAGAGGGTGGCCCGGGAGCGAGGTGATCTGTGGGAACAGGGTTAGGAAAAAGGGGGTGTCCCAGAGCACGTGGGGGGGGGGGGGGGGGGGGGGGGCTCGGCCCGGAGAAGAATAGGGCCGGCGGTGTGAGCTCATTTGGGAGGAGGATTCCCATGGACCCGAAACGAGGGGCGGACGGCCAGGAGCGAGGCAGCCAATGGGATGTAAATTTATGAAAATGCATTCTGGGAAAAGAGATGTTGGCACTGAGGAAGGGGGGTGGGGGGTGGGGGGGGGGGGGTGCTGCTTCTTTTCTGCCGTGCGAGGCTTTGTCTCTGGATCCCTCCTCGCCTGCCGGGGAGAACGTGACGTTGGGACTACAGTACAGGCCTGATCCAGCAGCTAGGGGTCTCTTAGTCACGGAGCTAACACACACTCACGGAGCTAACACACACACACACGGAGCTAACACACACACACGGAGCTAACACACACACCCGGAGTTAACAAACACACACGGAGCTAACACACACTCACGAAGCTAACACACACACACACGGAGCTAACACATACACACGGAGCTAACACACACACATGGAGCTAACACACACTCACGGAGCTAACACACACACACACCCGGGGCGTCGCGACGTGTTGATCCCACCGTTGGGTTCACTACTGGAAATCTCCATGGTCGCCCTACATAAACTCCCATAGACACTGACTGTAAAAACAGACATGGTCTACACCTCTAACGGTGTATTAAAACACCACCCACAGTCCTTTCTTTATTTTTAAGGACTCCTTCGGCTTTGACCCTGGCATGGCGCCCATGCCCTCTGGGGCTGGCAAGCCAGTGTTCCTGCCTGGAGGAAAGGGATGCTGAAACCTAGCCAGGACTTCTCTGTCCCCCCCACCCCCCACCCCACCCCCCACCCCACCCCCCTGCCTGTTTCAAATTCATCTGCTGGCCCCCAATAAGTACTGCAAAAGGGTGCAGAAGTTTACCCAGTCACGCTGCGTTCGGGCAGATGTGAACAGTCTGTGCCTCGGTGTGTGTTGGAGTGTGTGTGTGTGTGTGTGTGTGCGTGCGTGCGTGCGTGTGTGCGTGCGTGTGTGTGTATGGGTGGGTGGGTGTGTGAGAGTGTGGGAGCTGTGGAGTGTGTAAGCTTGAGCATTTTGCTAGGGCTTGCATGTGTGAGTGCCAGTGTGTGTGTGTGTGTGTGTGTGTGTGTGTGTGTGCGTGTGTGTGCACGCGTTTGATCTGCAGGTAGCCCTGCAGCTCTCAGGGCTCCAACAAAAGGCCTCCTCTATCCATTGTGGGGAGTGCGTGTTTCCCAGGAGAGCCCGGGCTCACAGTGTAAAGGGCCCCGGATCACTTTCCCCTCACATGGATGTTTATTCGCTCTGTGCTCCGGCCATCCTGGCCCCCTCAAAAGGACTCCCTTTTCCTCATTTTGGGGGGGGGGGCAGCTTGGGCGCCAAACACTGGGGGGGGGGGGGGGATTGAGAGGGAGCGAAAGAAAGGACGGAGCGAGAGAAAGAGCCACGTCGGTTTGTCCAGTGTGAACAAACGTGTCATTCGTGCTTAGTCAGCGCTCCGTTTGAAGAGCTCATGTCCAAGAGCTCGGCCACCATTTTGGTGGGTCGCCTTGTTTCTACACGGGTGAGGTTCCTTGTCAGCCGTGTCCCCAAATGCGGATCCACCCTGAGGGTCAGGGGGAGATTTCCTGCCCACTCCCCTGACAAGCTCCACCACCCACGGATGCATACTAATCCAATACCTCCCCCCTGTGTTACCAGAGCCGGTCAAGTGATTCCAAGTAAACACAAACGGTCGCCCATGGCTGAGATGTTGTAGAGGAGGAGTTTTGAAGGTCGAGATGCTATTTCGTGGCTCTTGTTTCTAATCAGATTGTCTCGTGTTGACAGGGAGGCTTATGGGAACTGATGTAGTCCTGAAGGCCTGAGCTAAGCAGGGTCAGTCTGTAGGAACAATGTTAATGAAGTCAACTTCTACATTTCAATTGTCCAGGTTCATGTTGTGATAGTGATTATGTTGAAATCACTTGGCCATGCCGAGGCATTGTAACTGTCTGGGCTGTGGGTGTGAGTTGTGTGCTTTTACAGTGTAAACGTTTCAAACTCAAAAGCCGTTTCGTCGACTAAGAGATTTCGCTCGACCGGCCTCTCTCTCCCTTCCCAACCTCCCCGGTGACTCGAGGTGCCCGCCGTTTCTTCGGTGTTTTTCAAAAAAGGTTCCAGATGGAGGGTTCCTGGGGCGTCAGCCATGGATCTCAGCGGAGCTGGCGGTGCTGACAGACGAAAACAAACATGGTGCAGTGATACCATCTAATCTGCGAAACGCCATTATCGTCTAAGATATCTCCACAACCCCCCTTCCCCTTCGTATCCTTCCATCCCGCTCCCAACCTCCACCCTTTGAGCCAGTAATACGGATAGAGGAGGAGGAGGGGGAGGGGGACTTGTGGAAAAAGCCGGTGTGTCGAGGCCGGAGTGAATGGGGACCATTGTTGAGGCGTAACTGGACTCGGCAGCAGGTTGTTTGATCCTGTTTTGGGCCTGAAAAGCCTTTTTTCTCCACTGCCACATCAGCTGAGAGGGTCAGGGAACCGACTCTATGTCCCTTTCTCTCTCTCTCTCTCTCTCTCTCTCTCTCTCTCTCTCTTCTCTCTCTCTCCCCCTTTCTCTCTCCCTCTTAGTCTACTCTCTCTCTCACTACACTCTCCCTCTCTCTGTCTCGACTGCTCTCGTTTTATTGTTCTGTCCATCGTTTATCTGCGGCACATGTCTTTTGACGCGTCGGTTCATTTGAAAAGCATACATTTCCTCAGTGTGTTTTCACCCATTGGCGTGCGTGCGTGTTCTTTCGTGTGTGCCTGTGTCCGTCTCTACCAGGTTCAGGCTCACTTTCAGGTTCAAAGTTCATCGGTCCTGTATGTGGGGCTATACATTTCTCGGCAATGTCTCGCTCCTACACCCTCCACCTCTTTTGCGATGGCAATAACTGAGAGCCTCCTCCGTCCACCACCGGCGTATGGCTGATAGAGGGGGCAGCCATTTGCTTTGTTGGCCCACAATGCCCACAGTGATACACGGCTGCCTTGTTGTGGTTGTGTTTACATAACATCGTTCACTTGTTTACCCTATAACACAGAGCTTTGCATTGTGGAAGGGTTTTCACTCCGAATCGTCCTTCAGTAGGATTTTCAACGCGCCGGCATTGTAGCCTAAATTTACGACGTGTTTGGCGTTCCTGGCGGACAATGCGCATGCAAATATCCCCGCTTCCATTATGGCAGCTGTCTTTGTGTGCCAGCTTTCTTCCACTGGAGGTGCAGATAAAGAGTTAGGGAGGGGGAGGCAACAGCGCCGTGCGTTTGAGGGGGGGGGGGGGTATTCTGCGGTGGTGAGAGATTTATGTGTATGTGCGGACCCATCTGCGCTCCCAACCTTTTCGGACGTGCGAAAACTGTACATGCATTTGCATAAGAATAATTGACACTTCAAATTAGCCCCTCCAATCAGGCGGGATTATTTTTTTGGGGGGGGGGGCATGAGAGGAGGCGAGGCGAAGCAAGCCCGGGAGGGGACGTGTCGTGAAAGATTAACCCTCTCCCTCCTCCTGCTCTGACAAGTCAGGGCTTGATACATTTTCATGTCACAAATATCATTTTTTCCCCCCCTCTCGTCCGGCGAAATGATAAACCGCGCGAGTCCTGAATAAAACGAACCCCTGAATATACTTTCAATAGAGCCGCCATCTTGAGTGGGACATTGACGTTTCCAACCAATAGGTATGGCGACAATAAAAGCGCTAAGTGCACACTGTGTGTGGCAGGAGGGCACGCGTGCACGCCCTGACACCCCTCCCCTCCGCCCCAGGACATGAGGCACGGCACACGGGGGGACGGGGGGTGCTGTTGAGCAGAGAGACGTCGCAGGGTTTTGGCCACGCTAAACCATTAAAGCGAGTACAGCGCTGAATTATTGATAACTGCTAATGAAAAGGATCAGTTCTGACTTAACCACCGTAGCCTTGAGGCACACACACACACACACATACACACACACACTCTTACACACTCACGCACACACAGGAGAGAGAGAGAGAGAAAGAGGGAGAGGTGTACAAAGTGTGTGTTGTCAGACCTGAAGTACTTCCAATTGAGCGAGCCATTAGATGCTGAGGGACACTGAGACTGAGTACACAGCGGCGGGCTGCTATTGCTAGTCCCCACGTGTGCATGTGTCCTGTAGCTCACTGTGTGGAGGACCCCTCAAAGCTCCATCAACCCATTGGGGCTCCTTTGAAAGGCCAGCCAGCTCTTGGTGTGAGGCCGGGACAGGGCCGTCTATCCAGCCCCAGTCAATGGGAGCAGAATGTCGGGGGGTGACGGGGGTGGGGGGAAACGGGGGGAAGAAACGGGGGTTGACGGGGGGGAAAGAATGGAGGCTGAGGGGGGAAAGAGGGATGGGGGTTGGGGGGGAGGGGGAGGGGGGGTATGGGGGTTGGGGGAGCGTGTCACGGCGCCGGGCCCCAGCAAAGCGCTCAGCATCCCCCCGTCTATGGGATGGCGGATGTGTCTGGGGGTATCCATGACAACCCCTTCAGCATGCCAGGGAGATACCACAGCAACGTAGCCACGGGCAGGGTGCATTTGTATGTGTGTGTGTTCGCGCGCGCGCGCGTGTGTGTGTGTGTGTGTGTGTGTGTGTGTGTGTGTGTGTGTGTGTGTGTGTGTGTGTGTGTGTGTGTGTGTGTGTGTGTGTGTTCGCGTGTGTGTGTGTGAGACGCTCGCGCGCATCTGTGTGTGTGAGTCCCATTAAGACCCACATATCTGGGCGACATTAACATTCACTGAGAGAGACAGTGGAGCAGCGGTGGGCTCAGTCCGCGAGCGGTCGGGCAGGCATACATTACCCACACCTCTCCCCCTGCCCCCACTGGCTTTGATACACCGGCTCTACACGGATTTGCCCGCCTCTGTTCCCACTCCGAGCAAATGCAACTGTCCCTGTAGCACACACACAGATTCCGTCGCGGCTTTGTTGAGACTCGGTTTATTTTTTTATTTTTTTTGTGGGGTGGGGTGGGATGGGGTGGGGGGGTGGGGGGGGGGAGGGGGGGGGGGGGGGGATGTTGTGAGACAGAGCAGCGAGAGTGGGTGTTTTTAAGGGGCCTCTGTCAGAGTTCATTTGTGTTTTAGCGGCTGGAGAAGCAGCTGTACGGCACGGTCTAATGGGCTGGCTCGGTGGCGTTTTGGCGAGGCGGCCCTCTCACCCATGGCGCTTTCCTCACAGTGGTTAGCCGTCGTTCTCACAGACACCGAGCTCAGCTCCAGTGGGGTCAGAGAGCACGGGTCAGCACAGGGGACCGGCCACATCGCTCTCACTTCACACTCTCTCTCCTCCTGCAACAAACACCACGCGTTCACACCTACACACACACACACACACATACAAACCGATCATGCTGTGTTATAATAATCCCATCTGGGACTACATGGCTTCTCAAAGACTAGCCACATAATGATGCTCTGATCAGTTCAGTTTGTGTGTACGTGTGTGTGTGTGTGTGTGTGTGTGTGTGTGTGCGTGTGTGTGCGTGTGTGCGTGTGTGTGTGTGTGTGTGTGTGTGTGTCGTGTCTGTGTGTGTGTGTGTGTGTGTGTGTGTGTGGCCACATATCAAACCATACTGTCACATTGTTCCCTTTCTTCTCTTCACACACACACACACACACACACATACTCATGCCAAGATCCTCGGGGGGTTTATTTTTAACCCTGCCTGCCCGAGCATTTGGGGGGGGGGGGGCGAATGGAAAATCAAGTAAATAATTCACAGTAGTTGAAACTCTTTCGATGTAACCTCAAACTGGCTGGGGGTTGGGGGAATGACAGCCAAAGGGAGCTGCGTGGAGTGCCACAGTAGTCCGACGCAGGGAGTGACTTCGCTGTCATGGGTATCCATGTGAGGAGGCCAGACAAAGAGAAACAAGTAGGTCAGCTAATATCGCCCCAGCAGTCTGATGAAAGGAAACGCTTCGCGGTACGGGTTCTCGTTGTTCACGAACCATCGTGTGTGCGGGCGGTGGAGTAGGTCCGTGTGTGAGTAGGTCTGTGAAGGCAGCCGCCCAGAAACACTAACCTACCCGTGGTCCTGTTTCTCTTTTAGGTGACTGCCCACACCATGTCAATCTAACTGCTGAAATCAGACGAGGACCGCGGAGGTCGTTGAGTGACTGGCCTGGCCTGCGTTTGCCCCCCAGGAGTGTGGACAAGAGAACAAAAAGGTAAGAGGAAACGTGCCGACAGAGGTTAGGGGGGGGGGGGGTGTCATAGTAGAGCAGGGACCCACATTCTGTCTCCACCAGCAGTCTGTCTGAGGAGAGGCTTCGACTGGCATCACAGCCGTCAAACCCCCCCCCCTCCCAGATGGAGGAAGACAGAGAGAGAAACGCTGCGCTAATGAAATCGCCTGACCCACATACTTTAGTGCCGATCCACCCCTCCAGAAGACACGGGCAGGGCATTTATCCAGGTAAACCACGGGGCAGCCCCCTGATGTGAAAGACCAGGGCTTTTTAGTGGAAGGGGGGGGACATCCATTATTTACCGTGGTGGGCCCGTGGACACTTAGAGGATAATGCGGTGCTCCGAGCATACAAAACATAAACGGCCATTGTTGTGTGGGGGTTTTCAGCTCGTCTTTTTCCATCCGCACTGACAGATAAAAAACTATCTGTCTCCTTAGGCTTGTCAGAAAGAGAGAGAGAGAGGAGGAGGAGGGAAATAGGGAAAGTATGTGTGTGTGTGTGTGTGTGTTGTGTATGTGTGTATGTGTGCGTGTGTGTATGTGTGTGCGTTTTGTTATGTGCACGGGGTTGTGTGTGCGCGCGGGACTGCGCGTGTCTCTGTTTGTGTTTCCTCCACTGATTCCTTCCACCGCTGTATCTGTGTGACTACACACGGCAAGCTCGGCTACACGCGTGTTTGATGGCGCCCCGTAGGGAGCGGCGCACTCCCGTGGGAGTCAGCAGAGAGGGTGCGAACCATGCACGTCCCCTACCCAACTCTCTGACTTTGGGCAGCAAGAGGCCCTACTTTCTGGAGTCAGTCTCCGGAGAGAGGCTTCGACATGGAATCTTTTGTGTGCATGAGAAGAGAACAGGCCCGAGATTCTAGATGGTTCCACTGATACTCGGCTAGGGAACATGGATGCTCTCTGCCTCGGTAGATCTCTATGGAACTGAGTGAACCGTTCCCTGGTTAGATATCCAACATCAGCCAGTTAATCAATTGAAAAACACTGTACTTTATGTTTTCATCTTTAGTTGAAGAACAGCTTCAGAATACACGGAGCTGTAGTTTTAGTTTAATTCGTCTGTGGATCATGTGTTCCAAAAGTTAGGTTAACTGTTTTTTTGAACAGGAGATCACCCATTCACAGATACACACAGCTTATAAGGCTGGCTGAATTCATGAAGTGCGCCACTGTTAACCGTCACACCTTCAGCTCGTCCAGGATAGGTATCACCAACCCATTTGAACGTGGCAAGTTTACACGTGTGTGTGTGGATGGACGTGCAGTGGTTTGAACCCTAAGACAGTGAATGTGTCGAGTCAGCACGACGGAGGAGGAGCAGCGTGCTCAGAGGCATGTGAGGCTCTCGCTGAGATCAGCTACCACAGACAGACGGACTGATAGACTGACAGACAGACAACCCAGCCAGGGAGTGTGTGTGCCCTTGAGGTGCTGCATGTTTGTGTGTGCGTGTGAATGTATGTTGGTGTGTGTGGGTCTGTCTGTGTGTGTGTGTGTGTGTGTGTGTGTGTGTGTGTGTGAGTGTAAATGTATGTTGGTGTGTGGGAGAGTGTGGGTGTGTGCGTGTGTATTTATGTTGGTGTGTGTGTGTGTGTGTGTGTGTGTGCTTCTCTCTGTGTGTGTGTGTGTGTGTGTGTGTGTGTGTGTGTGTGTGTGTGTGTGTGTGTGTGTGTGTGTGTGTGTATGCTGTTTGAACTCTGCTCCCTTCATCTTTTGGGTTGGCACCAGTTTAGCCCTGGAAAGCAGTGGGAGCCCTTGCCAAAGGAGACTTGTTGTGAAGAGTCAGTAAAATGGCTGACATGTACTACTCGAGAGTGCGTCTCAGTTAAAGATGGAATCTGATCCTCAACCTTTCTATATAAAACTCACAGTGCTGTTCAACTGAATGACTAAATATCTATACACAAAAACGTGTTTGGCCTAAATGTCTTTTTGGTTGCAAACTCCACACCGTTCCATATGGCCCCATACATTCATATAAGGCCTCATTGAACCCATCCAGAACGCCTCCCATGCTTGTCAGCGGGCCTCTCTGGTTACGGGGAAAGGTAATACTATAATACCTGGCTGGAGGAAGGGAGTGTCCGCTGGGGGGGAGGGAGGGCCGTAGGTGAGGTCTGGATGTAAAGGGGATCCGATAAGGCGTTCCCCAGCCCCTCCAGTGACTCTCCTGTGAGCGACTATAATAAGCAGCTGTAACCCCCAGACACTCCCAGGCCTGTGTTGCCAGCACAAAACCACGGGGCAGGCCCGTTATCGCCTTCTAAGGAGAGCATGTAAGACAATACATGTGAGAAGTGCAGCGGGAACAATGGCTGCCGAGTGCAGTGGGGTATGAGGGGGAATCATGTCAGGGGCCATTGTTGTGTCCTTTGTGGCCCTCGAGGACACTGGGAACCCAGGAGCTCCTAGGTCGCCTTTTCTCTCCAGAGACCCGGCTTTGGTGTGTGAGGAACGGGTGCGGGGAGGAGCACCACAGGGGTGTCATTCACGTTCCAGAGAGGATGTGCCGTTCCTGCCATTGCCGTGCGCCTGTCGCGGGTACTATTATGTCCGGATTCTTTCACTTTGAAATATGAGCACATTTACTAAGTTCATTCACTTTGTAGTAGTGTAGCCCACGACTTAGGAGCAGGATTTGGGTCATGCTTAGGTTTATTCCAAATGGTTCCCTCGGTAGCAGAAGCTATGAGGTGGTTGCTGTTCTAATGTTTATTTTCTTTCTATTTGTAGGTGCCAGAAGCCTTGGAAACAACAAGAGAAGAGGATGGACTGACATATTCAAATCTACCCGCCGACATCAAAACGAGTTCCAGGTTCTCATCAAATATGATCATTAAGGAAAATAAGTGCCCAAATGAGTGCCACAATATGTTATAACATGTATTATTTTAATAAAGAATATGTTTGTATGTAAAATGTGTTACATGAGTTATTATGATGTAAAAGATGAAGTTTTCTTTACATTTTGTAATGCTATTTTTAACAATACAACCTCCTAATATTATGAGGAAAATGCTTCAAGCAGTGTTTCGTACGGGTTTTGTTTTGTATATTGTGTCAGTGACCTAAATAAAGATTATATTTTTCAGTGATTTGATGTTCCTGAGTGCTCTTTCTATTGGTTGGATAGTTATCATAAACACAGCACAATGTATGCTTGTTATGAATAAATAAATGGTTCTTATGTTAATAGGGGCATGCTAATCAAAATCAGAGTCGGACTAGCATGACTGTAGTTTAACCTGATGGACTACAGCATAGTTGATAATGTACAAAAAAAGCTAAGTAATCCAACTATGGTATATCACCTATAGATATGGAAATCTAAACATATGTTGCAAAATCAACAGATATACTTTCTCTTAGTAACTAAATCACGTTGAGACATGCAGCATTCTTTGAAGCTTTGGTGTGAGACAGTTCTTACAAAGAGCTCTTACAAAGTTTCACTTTGCTAATAGAATGCATGCCTGTCCGTCACTTTTCTTGTCTATTTCTCAGTACAAATGCTTTTATTCATTGTATGGAATTCTACATTGAAGAAGGCATTGTTTGACAGCTCACCTGCTAAACTAGCTGCCTTTGAATTCTCTCCCTCCTTTACCACAAAATGTTTGCAAACGATTCTCTCATCCCCTCTCTATCTTCCATTCTTCACTTCTTTAATTTCTCTCCTTTTCATTCCCTCTCTCCTTTCTAATCCTATTAATTCTGTCCCTCTCTTTTTTTCTCCCTCCTTTTTTCCCCGTCATACTCGACGCTGACTCTAACCCTCCCTCTTGGTCTCCCTTCCCTCCATTCTTCCTCCCTCTCTGCCTCCACGTCCTCCCTCGCTCACGTCAGATCACAGTCGAGTCTTTCCGCTTGCCCTGTCATCACATTTTTCACACAGCCTCATCCTTTAATTGGGCCTGTATCATCCTATCATATCATGTAGAGTACCTGACCGCAGCAGGAGACGAAAGATGGCCTCCATCTTCTAGCACATGTGCACGCAGTCACGCACACACACACGCACGCGCGCACACGCACAGACACACACACACATACACGACTAACTGGTACAAGGCTATGCACACACATAAACCAGTAGGCAGTTAGAGTGCATGAAAAGGGTGTCACGTGAGGCTAGATCACACATACATACACACACACATAGACACACACACACACACACACACACACACACACACACACACACACACACACACACACAGACACACACTGCCAGTGGTCAATGCACTCAACTGAAAAGATGGACACGTGGTGTCCACACATTTTTACGCCTGGTGTTTACAGAGAGGTGTAAAGCCAACCCACGTCCGTCCAGTGGCTGAGATCGCCGGGGTGAGTGACAGGTGCGACTGTGTGGATTCCCAGTGTGTTCATTGATGCTGTTGGCTTCATTGGTCATTGGCTCTAACAGAAAGCAAAGCCGGTGCCGTGGTTCCAGTGGGTGCATGCTCTTCCCGTCTTTCAGCGTGCCACTTTGTGTAATGTTTAAACAGATGTGATACAGTTCCCCTTGGATACACTGCATAGTTACAATTACAAGTATGGCTAAACAAATCACTGATACGATTAATAATAGACCACTGTAGGTTTAAGAGGCTATTTTGAACACAATACTCTGAAGTGTGTTATTTGAATGGGACTTGGACCTGGTACGTGATCTTGTAAATGTTAAGTTTGAACTAGTTGTTATTACTGTAAGGATTTCGTCATCTGTGCTGTATACGGTATAACTGCTCTAAATCATGAAATCAAGCTCTGGACAGAAATAAAAGTACTATTCCTAACGCACAGTTCACCATAAATATCAAAATAAATGTTTTGATCCTCTGTAAGTATTGCATTCGCAATGAAAAAGAATCTCTGGCCAGCCTTAAATTATATTATCGTGGTTGGTAGACAAATGTCTATTGAAATCCAATGAAGACAGATTCCACACTAGAAGTTATGGATCACAGGTTAAGTAGGGTCTTCCTGGAAATGCAATGCGGCCGTCTACATCTTTCAGCACAATTGAGTTGAGCCAAGAAACCACAAAGAGCTTCGCCAAGCCAGGAGTTGGGAGTTACTTAGGATTAATCGCCAGAAAGCAGTGAAGAATTAATGCACGAGCACCGCTGTTGAAGCACCATTCTGATATCCAGAGAGAAAGAATGTCAAAAGGTTTTCTTTTTGGCCAGGGAACATGACCTTGGTGGGGGCACGCCGGTGCCATAACTCCCACACTACATTATGTCCCTGAAAGCTTTTTTCCCCCTGCCGTTTCTTCTTTGTTCCTTGGAGCAGACGGCACAGTATTTCACTTTTATCTACAGATAGCAGGACTTTATGTTATCTTATTTTGTTTGGGAGAACATTCACAAGTGCCATCCACCGCACGGTCCCAACGGACGACGCGATGCCAAAAGAACAACTTTCCCACTGGTGGAAAAGTTCTCCCAGAGACAAAAAATGAGGTCTACCTGAAGGTACTATTGTGGCGACGTTATTTTTTTTTTTTTTCCATTCTTCTCGACTTTTCCCCCTCAGAAGAGCAGCGGAGCACGGCTGCTGCGAGGAGTTGTGTGGAGAGGCATGGCAAAGCACCTGATGTGCGGGTAGGCAGGGGAGTGCAAAACAAGCGGCCCTTTCAAGAAAGCCTCCCAGAGGTTACACTTTCCGACTTGTAACGCGGGCACAGCTTGAGCTAGCATCACACGCGAGAGTTATGGTGCAGCTCATGTGGCTCCATGAAACTTCACCAACAGACTGTCCCCGTAGTTTAGACGAAAACTCGTTCCCGTACAAAACCCTGTCGCCTTATTTCATGCACGCACAAAAATTTAGGAAAACTTCGACACTCGTCTATTATAAGAGGTGTACTTGGTTGAACGGAGGTCTGCAGAGCAATACCTTCTCAAATGTGGCTGGTGCTGTTCATCTGCTGTTTGTACATGACAGGACATGGAGAAGCTGACCTCGGACTTCCTCTTGTCCTGTCTGACGACAAAGAAACCTCCGCCCTCACACGCTGACATGACACACGAAGACTGCTCAGGTGGAGTCAGACGAGGAGAGAAGACCTTGTCCAGAACTTACGGTGTGTGTGTGTGTGTGTGTGTGTGTGTGTGTGTGTTTGTGTGTGTGTGTGTGTGTGTGTGTGTGTGTGTGTGTGTGTGTGTGTGTGTGTGTGTGTGTGTGTGTGCGCGCGCGCTGGCGCGGGCAAGCCTGGTGGATGGTGATTGATTTTGGAGTGCAGACTCTTGACAGAGTGTTTGGTTATCCCATGAGGCACCAGACCACGGGGGCGAATCCAACGAACAGCCTCTCTCTACCTCTGGCTTTTCCTTTTTTTCTCTCTATCACCCTCCATCTTTCCACCTCTGCCCTCTCTCATTCTCTCTGTCCATCCCTTGGTGTGCGTCTTTCAATCTACCTCGCCTCTCCGTTGCTATTTCCACCATTCCCTCAGATGGTCATATTGATATGTAACATTGATATTTATTGCCGTCTAGAATGAGCCGCTGTCCTGTCTGTGGCGAGCGGGGAATCCTTATGTGGGTCAATAACCGACACACTGCCTCTGCTGATTTGCTCTCGGTGGATCCACAGCTGCCACAGCTCTGCGGCTGTAGTCAGACGCCTGTATCCCATGCTTTCATAAATAGAAAGAAAAAAAAAAACGACGGAAAACTCTGGCGTTTTCAATATCGCCGCGACAGAATGGCTTTATGCTTCCTACAGTCAAAGCACTTAGGCTTACATATAGGGATGCATCCCGAGTTGTATATATTCACTGCACAGCACATGAGCACATTTACGCAAGGAGATATTGCAATAATGATGTCCAATTTCATGCAAATTGAAATCCATACAGCTCCTTCCGACCTTGTGTTCTATCTTTGCACCAAGTCTGATAGAAAAAAGGCTTTGAAAGCAGTGGGGTATGTATACACGGCACAATATATTTTAATTTCAAACAATTCCCTGCAAGGGTTTGTTTTTCTTGTGAACAATTACAAACGTGTTCTTTATGGCGACAGTGTGCACAGTGAGAAAGCCAAGCGTCAAGGCCTAGTTACTGTAAATAAGGCAAACACATGTCTCTCTGTCAGTAGAGTCTAAATTGTCATAGCAAGGACAGAGGGGGCAGTATTGTTAACCTGCTGTTTGTGAATGCCGAGGAAACAAATTCATGGCAACGTTGGACTCTACCGTGTTCAATTAGAGGTGTCCTAAGCTGGTCCTAGCAAACAACGTTAGCTTTCCCAACATGCCCAGAGGCCTGCTGGTCAGTTTAAACAAGCAGTGTTAAGTTGCCCACAGCAGCACTCAGCTCCACGGTCCTCCAAGAGAAGTTTGTTTGCACGGTCCATTGTTATGCCTGTCTAAAGGGCTTCTGACGTCAACATAAAGCAGAAGAAGAGTCCTCAAAGGCTTTGGCCTTTTAAACCTGGGCTTACAAGGTCACCGTGGTCAGTGCTTGCCAGTGAAAGAATGTGGCCAAAGTGGCTGTGTTCAGAACCACATACTTAAATACTATCTACTATAAACTCATAGAGTTCATACTGTTTGCAGCAGACTGAAACTGAAATGTAGTATACTACAAACCTTCTATAAAGATGCTGTGTGTGCGCACGTGTTTTCATGTTTTCTTAAATTGTTAGTGTACTGAACTGTAACATGTGACCAAAACATGTTTAGCAATTTTTTTGTATTCTGTCAAAGCCAGAAAGAAGCTGCCCCATTGCATTTTGGGGTGTAAAGCATCGTCTAGCAACATTAGGAACTCAACGTTATTCCAAATATAGTTTGCTATCTGGGAATTTTTTCCATGCTCAGATATCACATACCATGTACCGTTGGCATACAGCACACAAATACTTCGGCATATTTAGTATGTTAAGGACATATATGCGATTCCGAACACATCCAGTGACCAAAGTTAAGAGACCTTCGATATTGCTATTATCAATGCACAGCAATAATCTAAATTGTGTGTAAAATGTATTTTGTTTCATGGCACTCCTAAAAATACACTGTACAGAATGCAAAAGCATTTATAAAATATTTTATTTAAAACTGGATAAAAAGTTGTAAATTATTGACCTAAATGACGAAAAACAATATGACTATTATTACAGAAAATTTTATTTTATTAGAGAGACATTTTGTCCAGCGCTAATCCTGCACTAGGGTGACCAGGCTGGGGTCAAGCTGAGGGCTTAGGCCCTACAGCAGGCACAAAAGCAGGCCGTCTAGACGCCACCCCATTCTGCTGCCCCCAGACTCTGACCCTGTCCCCCAAGGGGCCTGTAGCACCATTGTGTTCATACTGCCGAATACAATTTCCTGTCTCTGTGATACCACAACAAACACAGGGGCACTTACTAACTTCAAGATGACCTTCAACTTGGACTACAACAATGTTCATGTATACTGTTTCAATAAACGTGTATACTGTACTTCTATCCACCCTGTAGTTGTGAAAAGGATTGCATGGAATATAAAAGTAACTTTCTGATATTAGCGTAATGGCTAAATTAAATAATTACTCATGTTTTAGAAAATGTATTCAATATTTTGAGCGTGTTTAGATTTTTGGATAGTATTTAGGTATATATTCGTCCAAATCCCTTGTGAATATTGGTTTTTAAAGTGCTCAAATTGGATTATGGCATAATGGATATTGCAACACCATACCCTGTGTATTTTTAAATACTTATAATTTATGTGTAAAAGACGCAGAAATACTTTTTCTGTTGAGGTTGAGCAAGATGGGGGTGGGGATCTGTCTGGCTTTGTTTTCACGGTGTCGGATAAGTTGACTCTTTGGGGGGACGGGGTCTGCACACACTGAATAGGAGTCTGGATTTAGGGCTGGGTGTGGGAGTCGTGATTAAGGGATGAATTATCATCCAGTCCTACAGCCTCCATTAGCATGCAGCCTCAGACAGGCTTGAGACAGAGGCCTTGGACCAGGCTTTTGGAGACGAGACAAGAGCTGGCCACTTCAATTCAACAGCCCACAGGGGATTGTGGGCCTCGACGCCTACTCGCAGTGTCTGCGCAAGCACAGAGGATCCTCTTCATGGCTAGCTGCTATGCTAATCACTCGTTTTTAATTCATATTGGACTTTAGTCCTTAGCTCTCACCACAACAGGAATACAAGCATAAACGCATTATAATGGTGCGCATGTAATTTGAACAAGCAAATGCCTGTCTGAGAATATCAAGCAAATAACCCGCGCAAGCACGGAAAATCACAATGACACGTGCACGAGCCACAACAATGCCCACGGTACGCATACAGTAGCACGATTGTCCTTGTACTCTCACTACCGTTCTTTGCCTCCAACAGAGATCTAAAGAATGGCCTGGACTGCTGAGAGGAGCGGTCTGACTCATCCACCATTAGAGTAGTATTTATAGACAAAGGAGTCAGGCCCCGGGGCCTCTGTCTCCCTCTCTTATACCGCTAGTCAAACACTGTGGCCCGGTGTGGTGGCCAGTGACTCACCTCAGCTGCTGGACAGTGCCAGGA
>JAPMUY010002228.1:85000-206884 GCA_026901105.3 Galaxias olidus
ACAAAATAGATGACACCCTTCTTAATGATATTACTCAAAAATAAAATTGCATGCCATGCAATAGGCATCGTTCCTGGTTATGTTTATACAGCAGACATTAAAATAGAAGTTGAATTCAATCAGGGTAACTTGGCATCATTGACAGTGGCTCAGATTGCTGAGTTAGGAAGATACAAAAAAAAGATATAGTGTTACTTCCAACCTAGGATAATAGGACCCATTGAACCACTATTTAACTTTAAAAAAATCCAATGCTCTGACTATATTAGGGAACACTGCCAAGGAGGAACTGGTGTTGAACAAAGTGGAACATGTACATAAACCAAATGTGACCAGTGCCAGTCCAAGAAATCACACACAATATGTTTAAACTGAGACTATTATATATTCCCCGGACAAACGTGTTGTCCAGACAAAATGTTTAAATGAAGGGTTTAACAAATTATGAGATTTTGATTGAGAAGGTTAGTATTAGTGCTTAAACTATACAATTTGAAAAGTAATGCTTAATGCTAATAGAGGACATACAATGCGCTTTTGAAATGAGCAATTATAAACAAATCCATGCTCAAGAACGTTTGGATAGTATTAAATAATTTTTTTGACTTAAACAAATAAGCATTTTGTTTATTGTGTATAAAACCACAACATACCAATTATTCAGTACTATTTGCATTTGTATTACAATTTGCATTTTCTTCATGGGTTGCAGAACATCAAGGAGAAAGCTCTGCACCAAAGACTTCACAATTCTACACAATTTTCAGTGCAGTCGGAGAGGCCTTGACATGCATTTTTTTTCTATTTTTCTTCAACTGCACAGAGGTTTACTGTTGAGATCAGCTGCACCCAGTTCAAACCATTGTTTGATTAATAAAAGAAGGAAACGATGTATAATGCTCACCAGCACTCAGAAAACTAAAAAAGCCCTGCCATTAAAAATGAAGTGTGACATTTTGCGAGTGTGGTTGATTGACTCGGCTGAAGTTCTACTGTAACATTTCTATCATCTTTATTTATATTGGATGGCTCACGAGTCGGAACTCAAAAGAGCAGGAGGCACTGAGGAGATGTCACATGGATTTAAAACCGGGAGAAGCTGTGAACGTCTCGGCACACTCAACATCCTGACTATTATGTTTCATCTAAAAATAAAACACATTCGACAAGGCTTGGTAGAAAGCATACTGTTCCAGAAAGAGTACAGTGTGAGCTCTAGACATGACAGTGCTGAGTGTGTTTGTAATGCAGAATACAATACACAGGCTGTTTCATTGCCCTTCCCATTACACGTCAAAGTAAATAGCGTTACAATCGGTACATCATAGCTCACATACTGGGCTTAGAATGCCAAAGACAATAAAATAGTACGCTATTTCCTGCACAGGTAGATTAATAAAAACGGTTGCGGAACCTAACACAACCTACTTGCTCTTCTAGTTTTGGCCAGTGTAATTTAACACAAAAGCCCACATTCAGGCATAGAGCAATGGGGGATTGGACTTTTTAACAGGGGAAATGAGCATCATGTCTGACTATTGTAAGACAGGGAGGAAAGGACATGGAGGAAACACTCCTGCTGTGTGCGCGCCTGTAAGCCACAAGGGGCTGGAATGATGCATCGAGGGGGTGGGAATGATGCATTGAGACAAAGCAGGGCCCAGGCGACCACATGTCCATGTGCATGCGCAACCAACAGGCTCACCCACCTACACACAAATACAGCTGAAGTGCTGAAGAAGGGGCAGCAAGTTCACACCATCTTTAATCAATTCACGATCGTTCCCCCACAAACAAATTAGATTTTTACAGTTCTAGAGTGGTAAAGAGCCATGACAAAGAGCCATGAAAAAACATTCACATGGCAATAACAACATTTATATAATTTTGTACTGAATTGAATAACTCAAAGTTTAGAGGATGGGCCAGGCAACTAAGATAGTTTGTTTCTAATCTTATTAGGGATCCTCCTTTACCATTGAAACCATTGCAAACATATTAAGTAAGCCCTGTGCTGTAAACCAGGAATTAAATTAAGTTCAATTAAATAGTTCGCCAGTGACAATGCAAATAATACAAAGGTGATGTCAATACAACCATGTTTGTACATGGTCTATTCTATACCATGACGACTGTATAGTAATAGAGTAGAGTCACATATTGCCTCCCTCAATAAGGTTTATATTGTTTGGGTGGGATTATGCCAGCTTCATGCATTTTCTGCTGTATAATCAAATCGACAGACTAATTACTACAAAATCTATGTCATTCAAATACTAGATAAAAGAAATGTGTTAATACTTTCCCGGAGAAAGTTTACATATTTTACAATAAACACATGTATCAGTGCAACAGTTTAGAAAAATAGCAGATTCAACATAGTAAGGTCCCCGGTTGTGAACCATAAACACAGCACTCCAATAGGTTTACCTGGTCTTTTGGCAAACAAGCACAACAGACAGTCTGTGAAACAATAAACAGACACACAATCCAGCAACCATGCTAAATTTCACATGGTGATCTTAAAAACTAGTGTGGTATAAACAATGTATGTTTCCACAACAATCGTGTCACTGACTGACATGTTTGCTGATAACAGTGTAGGCTATAAAAAGACTGATCATCGATGAATTTCTAACCGGATAAATTAAATCCCTCAGGTTTAGGTGAGCTTTTTTTTTTTTTCTCTCTCTCTAACTTGCTGCTGAGCTAGTAACATGTATAGCATCTATTATCCTAATGAATGAATTTGAAAGACATTTGTTTCGCATATCATCTTGCAAAAACACTGAGCTACACACATTACTAAAACGCAACGCAAAAAAACTCTCAACGATGCAAACACAGTGCGAATTATTCAGTGAGAGACGAGCAGGCTGTCATGTGTCGGAGAAGTCTTCCGGTGCTGAGGGTCCTGAGATACATTGACTCTGTTTTGAGAAATGCCTGAAAAAATTAAACACAATATTTAATTAATTGAAAGGATTATTCATTGTGGTACATATTTAGAACACAATTTAATTACAATAATATATTTCAATGTCCTGCATTTGCTTTTGGATAAATAAGTTGTCATATAATAATTTTAATGAACAGGCATATGTACGAACACCTACACACCCAGAATCTTAGCGTGACCTCTATTGCAGTTGAAAATACTCTGGAACCGAGGTTGAGTCAATTGGTTTTATGCAATGATCAGTAGTATTAAGAAAATGGTGTATATCCGACTGACAGGTTGATTACTCTTAAAATAACCTACTTCAAAAAGTCTTATGTGCGCCGCGCCGCTCGATTTCCGACTAGGGGTGCTTAGTGTGACAGTTGTCGGCATTCAGTCCATTTCAGCACCACTGCACCAACATGGTGAGTATGACAGCTAGCCAACAAGGCTGGCTAGCTAGGTGTATCAAATAAGCAGGTTGCTCGGTTACAAGCTAAACACATGTAATGGTTTGATTTTGCACACATGATTAATTCTGGCATTCCTCAACTTATACTTTAATGCTGTAAAACCAGTAACATAGCTGTCTCATCTCTTATATGGGTGTTGGCTAACAAGCTAACTTGCTTGCTTAACTTGTGATAATCGTATTGGCTAGAACTATATCATATTGCTAACGTATAGATCTAAGTGTAGACTTCACATAATCACATAGCTGATTGTAATTACGGAAACCATTTGAGGTTGGATTTCACGTTACACTGCTATACATTTGTTTGTATATTCCCAAGGTTTAGGACTTTCGTGCATGCTATGTATGTCGTAGCAGCAGCAAGGTGAAGTTGTATCTAACCAAGATCTTGTCTTAACCACAGTTTTTATTTCATCAGTTTTTTATGACCTTCTAAATGTTTGTCCTTTTGACAAGAGGAAACAAAGGGAAAATGAAATGTTCTGCAAAAACATAAACATTAATACATATGTTGACCTGAATTGAATGTGGTGTGAGAATTATTCTAGATTGGTGTAATGTGTGTGTATTCATATTAGCTGGTTAATATGCTTGGAGATGATCACGAGACCGGTTAGCAAACGCATGTGCCACCTGTACTTCACCCTGGTGAAGTTGTTTTGCTTGATTGTAAATAAATGAGAGAGGGAGGGAGGGGGGGGGGGGGAGGAATGTTAGCTTAGTATACAATTTACTATTAGTCCTAAACAAAATACTGGTGCAATTCATCTTGCGATTTTTTTCTGATTATTCTCTGCCTGGACCAGAAAACATATAAATAAAACAGGTCAA
Source organism: Galaxias olidus (assembly GCA_026901105.3). Classification (NCBI taxonomy): domain Eukaryota; kingdom Metazoa; phylum Chordata; class Actinopteri; order Galaxiiformes; family Galaxiidae; genus Galaxias; species Galaxias olidus. The sequence goes on from JAPMUY010002228.1 coordinate 89,248, forward strand.
ATAATCAACTACATACTGTTTTATTAAGCAAGAAAGCTAGTTAAACCAACTTTCCAAGCCATTTTCACTCCAAGTAATGGTTATTTTCTTTTATCTATCACCGCCCCCCTACGACACAAGTGTTGAATAGTCATGTTAAACGCCTGTAGGCCTATATGTCAAGCCCATCTCACAATGTATCTTTAAAAGTCTAAATATAGATTATATATAGACTTTTAAAGTTACATTGTGATATGGGCTTGACATTTTTACAAACTATTGGCTAGCTAGGCTACTTGATGTTTTTGTCATCAGCCACAGTGTGAAACTCATAGGTTCAGCCTAAGACTCTGACTGTCAACTTGTTCTAACTCAGAGACATGTGGCACAGCGTGTGGGCCTTTGCTGTAGTTCTGTAGTTTGGCGCTTGAGCTCTCTGAAGTACCCGTTATCTCTGCTGGGCCCCCCCTTGGCTTTCATTTGGTCCCTGTGTGAAAGGGGCTGAACTGACTGGTCAAGATAAGAGTCCATGCTGGTTCAATTTGCCCGGGCCTTATATCTTTGTTAAGTTCCCTATGGAGAATGGTCAACACCCAGCCCAACTGTGAATGTTTGTGCTTTTGACCTATATAGCCTGAACATACTGTATGTTAAATGTACATTTGTTCTTGCAATGATAGGTCATTTTCTCTATGTATTTAAGAAGTAAGGTAAATGGCCACATAGCTTGGGATAAACTGTCCATTTATATTTAGAAGATGCACTTTTCCCCATCGCTGTTCAGAGGATTGCGTAGGCCCTACCTATGATCAAACGACATGGTGGTATGGGAAACAGGTAAAAGCTGAGGTCCATACTACTACCTTTTTCCATGTGTTTTCTTTTGACCCCCCGCTGTCACTAAGTTGTAGGTGTGTGCTTTCTGTCAGTGTGAAACAATACCTGTTTGGTTGGTTGTTACAGTGACTTGATGGAAAAAAAGCTAGATCAGTAGATTTGGCAGACTTAAACTGTCACATCAAACTAAAGAGATTGAACTTTTACGGCTAGACAGCATATGCCAATAACATACAGTGTTGATGTAATGTTGCTCAGTCACTCAGTCATGAAGATTGGTCAGGCTACGTATACAGTAGATTGACTCGCTCCTACAGTGTTATGAGATGAGGTTACATCTAGAGTAGATCTTCAAAGCACTTGCCATTTGAAAACCGTGGGTCGGAGCGATGAAGTTCGATTTCCGCTCGTTTCTTGCGCAGGTAAGAATGCCATCGAGTCCAGTTCAGTCGATATATTAAACGTTAGGCTAGCCTTTAGGTCTACCCTACAAAGAGCAGATAAAGGAGCAACACAACATGAAAGATTGTGCCTTCTTAAGCCTAAGTGAGTATTGATCTAAGTGTGCTTGGCTGATATTGGACCCCCCCGTGTTAAAGCTTACAGCTACCTATCGGCAAACTAATGCTTGTGTTGGGGAGCCTCACAAAGCACCAGGCCCCACCATTTGTGACACCATTTCTCTCTGTATTTCAAACATTTTTCACTAGTCACAGGCGGTGCTATACATTTATGCTGGGTTGAAGAGAAGAAAACTAACTTTTAAAGGTTGTTGTTAGTGGAGTACATGAACTATTTGCCTCCAACCGGAAGGCATGCGTGTTTGAAAGCATAATAGCGAAGCATAAGGGGAACCTAAACGGTACTAAAGATAGGTCTGAGAGACAATATCTTCATTGTAAAGTGTTCAACTGCTTTTGAATTTGGAAGTTGGCCATCATAAATGGCTTACTAGCTTCAGATCCAATTGTTTCCTAATAATTTCCCAATAATCCCTGTGGGAATTGGGTTTAGCCCTGTGTCTCCGCTATATAATTGGTTCATGTCTGAACATGTCAAGTTAGTCGTGGCCCAGGAAATTGCACGAGTTGAGCTGGGTTTTTTTTCAGTTTTTCTGCGGAAAAGAGTAGTGTACTGTATATAGAGAGATTGAAAAATAATGGAGCCTTCCTTTCCAGAAGTTTGCAAAGGGATTGTTTCATTTTTTTATTTATTTTTTAAATCATGGAAACAACGGAAATCACTGGAGTAACAGTGTTCTTAGAAGCCCACATGACGAGGACCATGTTACACATAGCAGTGACCCTTTGCAAGACTTAAATGAAGGTCACTCCATTGACTGAGTGTTAAGTCTCGCTCAAGGTCGGGTTAGCCTTATCTAATCAGTACAGGTAAGGTAGGTGTACTGCCTTTTCCCCTCAAACGTATTCAAGCCTACAGTAGGTAGCTACATGTGGGTGAACAGATCAGGACAGATCCCATGTATAAAACCGAATCTTTGGCTAACAGGCCCCCATACTATAAACCGACATGTGGAATGTAGCCTACCCTGATGGGACAGCCCAATCTGCCCTGTCAACTAGGCTCCTGCGTTTGCTGAAGCTCAGTAAATGCCCTGTGACACTGAGCATTTACCTCTACTTTACTTGCTGCGGCTAGCCACAGTAGCAGGAGACAGGGCACGCCTTTTGCAACCGCAGCCACCATTTAATAGCGGGCATATCTGATGATTGGCACCAATTCTCAGGACAACCTAGCAGGCTAATGGTGTTCACTGTGTAAACAGTGTTCTCTCTTGATTAACCAAGTGTCTCTCAGGGTTTTCGACAAGGGCCTGTCCTCCCCTCTGACATAGCAGCACTGTGGTGAGACCCCTCCCTGTAGTGAGATCATTGCACAGAGACGACAACTCTGCTCTATAGGCAGCCATAGAGATGGATGGTTTGAACACCGAGCGTTGTCACACAATGACGTTCCAGACACATTTCATCATAGATAAGAAAGTCTGCTTGTAGCCTATTTGATGTCCTTCCTCACAGTTCTTTTGGATAAATTGTGTGTCCTATGGTTGGAATGGTACGGTTGGTTTACGGTGTGTGTGCCTGTGCTCTATTAGCTAGCTGAACATCTAGGCAAACACTGTTTCAATAGCTAGGCCCTGGTCTTTTTATAGGCTAGCACTGAGCAGTTATCAGCCTAGACTTGATCATGACAGCTCCTGTCTATGGCCGATTCTTTGCTCCGTTTGTCTTTATTCTATTTTTGTCAGCACCCGGATGTATCTAGAACAGTTTGATGTTTGTTTTTTTTAAAACTACATTTAAAGATCTTAAAAAAGACTGTTATCTGGGTAGATTTGGAGTTTGTGCCTGTACTGCATGTCATAACTGTCCATTTCCCATTTGAATATGATTTGATTTGTGGTTTCCCTCCCCCAGGGTGTGATCGGTGTGCAGCTGGTGGTTACCATGGTAATGGCCAGCGTAATGCAGAAGATCATACCTCATTATTCCTTTGCAAGATGGCTACTCTGCAGTGGCAGGTAATGTTAAAGTCTCCACCTGCAATTCTGACAAATATGTCTAAGTAAAATGATTAAATCTCCTCTGCTATTTGCCTACAGACTGGTGAATGCAGAGAAGGTCTAAATAATGTAAAACAGTGTTTGCCCTGCTTGCTGAAAGTCATATTTGTATTGTTTTCTATAAGGGGCTTTAAAGAAAAGGCGCTATAAAATGTGTCCTATAATTTACCAAATTCCTTTTAAATTGTTCAGTTTTTTGAATCAACGCATTTTAATATTTAATCCATTGTATGATTTATGTTTTGAGGTGTGCGGTGATTTTCCGAGATCCGTTCTATGCAGGACTTGAAAACAAACAGATACATATAACCTGATATAAAAGAAAACAAATTGCTTCATAGAGCTATGATTTTTGTTAAATATACTTGCATCTATTATATTACAAATTACTCCTTTTTATTTTTATACTTTGTTACACTTTGCTCAGTGTATCAATTCCATTTTCATGCCTGCATTCCTATTCTGTGTTTTGCGCATTGCGGAAATCTTCAGGCCCTACAAGAGGGCATCAAATATTGGGACAACCAAAGGGGACTGTGCCCACCACATTTCCTCTAATTAGTGGCATATGTGTTTATCAGTAAACAGCTTCTTAGAACACATTTAATAATTCATCAGTGCTTGTTTTTCTTTTCCAGGCCGCTGTTAAAATCAAAATCCCCCTTAAAAAAAACTTTGGCCTAAGCAGGCGGTCTGGATTTTGCTCCAGAGAGTTCCGCAATTAAGTTTTCCATAATAAATAAGTAAACATGAAAAAGCAGCTGTGCTGCTCCACACTCTCCACAGACGTCTCTTGGGGAAGTGTGACAAGTGAGTCTCCAAACAAAGTTAAAGAGGTTGCTAGAAATGGCACATCTTCAAAAGACTGTTCTTAAATGACCCCTTTTCATGTTTGGTCGTTCAGGACGGCTAACTACTCTCTTTGAGGCCCTCTTCCATTTGCTTATCCAGCATTGTATTAAGAGTCCTGAATAGTTTAAAGCGGGTTGCTTGAACACGTGCATGCTTTTGAGAAGTGTTTTTGTTGACTGATTTTAAGGTTATGGACCAGACAAAGAAGCACTTAGTTCTGTTTATTTAGTCAAGGTGAAAAGATGCACGTGCTGTGAGAACATATTTGCCTCAAGACGCCCTACTTGTTCTGGACGAGTCCGTTCACCACTACCGGTGTTGACTGAAGGCTGTCTACTTTAGGTAACCTGCTTTTCTCTTTTCTTGTCCCCACCCTTCTCCTCTCCTCTTTTCCCACACACACATACACACATACACACACACACACACACACACACACACACACACACACACACACACACACACACACACACACACACACACACACACACACACACACACACACACAGTCTTCGGTGGTACCAGCACCCTACAGAAGACGAGTTGCGAAGCCTAGCAGGGAAACAACTACAAAAAGGAAAGAACAAGAAAGACAGGTAGGTGGGATGGTGGGATGGGGTTAGGGAGCACCAGGGAAGTAGGAGGGGGAGTGTGTGTGTGTGTGTGTGTGTGTGTGTGTGTGTGTGTGTGTGTGTGGTGATGATGATGATGATGATGTGATGTCACTGTCATCTCGATAAACAGGGTAATGGACAAAGGAAGGGTTTTAGAGACGGCCCAGGAACAGAGAGACTTTTAAAGGCTTATTTATGGCCTTGTTAAAGTGAGAAGAGTTTATCTCTAAAACGCTTTGTATCGGCCCACTTATACTATAGCAGCAGTCAGTGAAATTGTGGTCGGCCTTTGTGGTAATTAGGAAAGCGTCCTGAGTGTATGCCCATATCAGATTTTCTTTTGAAATGGATCCCAGGTCAAAGCAGAGCCCCTTCCTACTTCAGGCAGTAGGCCAGCGGATGAAATCCGCACAGGGCACGTTTGGCCCCGGCGCCTAGCCGTGGTATTGTTCCTCTGAATCGGCCCTCACACAGGGCTGAACAAACGCGGCCCAGCGCCTGCCGGGCCCCACCAGACAGGCCGGCAGGGCCCGGCAACAGCTGGCTCTGCACCAGCCTGCTGCTAAGGAGCTGCCCAGCCTGCCTGTCTGACTGCCCCCGTGTTCCATGGGTAAACCTGTGGAGTGTTGTGCGAATTCGTCATGGTCGGAGCATAGACTTTGATTGCCGTGTTGCTGTTTTTCCCCAACGTGAGAATCCCAAGGTTCAACGCTGCGTTCGCCTCGCCCCAGCATTGTTACACGATGCATATGTTTTTAGATGTGGCCCTGGCTCCGCTAATTCCCTAACTCGCCGTGTGTTTTGTCGTAGGAAGTACAATGGTCACATAGAAAGCAAGCCCCTGACCATCCCCAAGGACATAGACCTTCAGCTGGAGACCAAGTGCATCACTGAAGTGGACACGCTAGGTATGGAAATCGTCACTGTCCACAAAGAATACCTCTCACACACACACACACACACACACACACACTTTTCTCAGTCTGTGAGTTCTCAAGGTAACATGGTCTTGTGTCCCTCCCTCCCTCCCTCCTGCGGCTGCAGCGCTGCACTACTTCCCAGAGTTCCAGTGGCTGGTGGACTTCACGGTGGTGTCCACGCTGGTCTACCTGATCACAGAGCTGTACTACAGCATGGCCCAGCCCTCCGGGGAGATGAACATCAGCGTGGTGTGGTGCCTGCTGGTGCTGGCCTTCGTCACGTATCCTTCCGCTCGCTTTACGCCCTCCCGTCGCTTAGATCCGCTCCTCCTACGCTCCTCCTCCTCGGCGAGCAAAAGACACGGGGCGTTCTAATCAGTCGATCGCCACAGTGGTTGTAAAAAATGCCGGCGCATGTTAGCGTTGAGTGCCGGCCTCCGGAAAACATCCGGGCGACGAAGCGGTGGGCACGGGCGCAGCGGCCGCGGTGCTTTTTAGGTTGAGGACCAAATGCAAGATTTTCTTTTCAAGTGGCCCCTGCACCAAGTGGTTTGGCGTTGCACTTTAGAATCCCCTCCATTGTCGTCGCCCCCCCCTCCCCTCCCCCCCTGCGGTTAACATCCCCTTTGTCTTTAAAGAGGAACAAATCAGAGTGGGCTGATTGAGCGGGCCACTCTCTTCCAGTGGTGGTGGTGGTGGTGGTGGGGGGGGGGGGGTCCGCCCAGCCGGCCCTGTCTGTAAGTGGCCCTAAACTGCGAAACAGAGCCCCGCCGACTGCCTGCCAGCGCCTGTCTGCCGACGCCGTCGCGCGCCTTACCTGCTACTTTCTTCCGCCGATTCGCGGGGCGAAATCATACGCATTATCCCCGCCACGTCCGCAGGGATCAATCTCTCCCACGCCGGCCTGTCGGCCCCGGCTGAAGATTGGAGGCCCAATTTTCACAGCCCACCAGACTGATTTGCCTGGGAAAAAAGGGAAACTCGCGGGGGGGAAATGGAGTTTGGGTGGTGGGAGGGGGGGGAGACGAGACGGGACTGGAGAGGGACGGTGTGGAGGAGAATGATGGAAAATATGTCGGCGTGTGTTAATGGCCCACTCCATTTTGAGGTTCCCAGCCGAGCCCCTGGTGGAGTGGCGGACGGTGAGAGAGCGGCCCAGCTGCCGCTGCGCTAACCTCGGCTTCCCGGCGCACGCCGACGCAGTGTCCCCTTCAAGCAGCTGGCCCCGGCGGGAGGAACATTTGGCTAACCGCCGCGCAACTTTGCTTAAGTTCCCACTCTACTGGTCACTCCGGCTCCAATATGGAAATGGATTGGTGCCTCCCGAGCTCCCTTTATCAAATAACCGCTCCCAGGCCCTGGCTTGATTGATCCCCCCTCTGAGTGATACTCCGTAAGGTCAGGCGTCAGGGTCGACTTTTACTCCTGCCACAAGCGGCTTTAGATTTATATAATGCCAGGCCCCGTGATGGGGAAAGGTGTTGTACTTCTGTGACTGGTGTGGTCCAGCACGAGTGTGTACGTGGGGCGGTTGAACAGTGGGCTGGCGAGCAGGAAGAGATTTACTCAGGGCTGCTACTACTTTGGGTCCTTTACATCATTGATGGTCCCTTCCGGCTGGGAAGAGATGTACATTAGTATCCGAAAGCTTTCCGGCAGCCCAAACAAGGCTCCCAACGCCGCTCTATTCAGCAAAGGCCTGACCCAAGTTGACGGAAAACCTTTTATCCCGCTGGCTCTCTAACGTTGAATAAAGTCCCGGGGAAGAAGAAAAAAAAAAAAAGAATAAGTCGGGGCCCTTTTGATGAATTACCATTGGGCGAATAGAGGGAAACGAGGAGAACATTGGCACGCTGTCACCTGGGCTAAGGGGGAGAAAGGCGAGAGTTCCATCTCCAAGGAGATGAAGGCGGTCGCTGGAAGCATGCTGTGCCCTTGGCCTTCGGGAACATTAGAGCCAGACACCGCATAAAGGGCCATTCTAGTCGGCGCGGCAGCGTGGCCGGGGGAAGTCCACGGTGGCCTTCCTCCGTGCTTAAGACGGGAGAGAAAGCCTCGGTCGACTAGGGCGGAGGTATGTTTGTGAAGACCTATCATTTGGCGGCCACGTTTTGGGTTGCCCGCGGTCATTACCCGTCGGTTGGGAATTACGCTGAGATGTGTTTGGTGATTGCCCTATTTGAGGGGTCACATGTGTTATGTCTGTTAGGTGTGTTTTCTTAACCCCCCCCCCATCAGTAAGAACCTGTTCTCTCTCACGGCCCACTACTTTAAACTGGAAGAGGGGGGTGAGCGCTCGCTCTGCATCACCTTCGGCTTCTTCTTCTTCGTCAAAGCCATGGCCATTCTCATTGTTACGGAGAACTACCTGGAGTTTGGTCTGGAGACGGGTGAGTGACCCTGTGCAAGCAACGTTCTTTAGTTATCTTCATGTGCCTGATGTTGAAGAGGCTGGGATTTGGCTCTAACATGTTTTGTTGTTCTACCATAGGTTTTGCAAATTTCTCTGACAGTGCTTTACACTTTCTGGAGAACCAGGGCCTGGAGTCTCAGTGAGTACGCCTCGTCAACCTGCTGTGAAGTCTAGAGGGAGAAGTCCTGCGGGACTACCAAGCCGGGCGTGTCCCTTTGTGACGCCGTGTTTCTCTCCCCAGGGGTCCCATATCCAAGCTGACGTTCAAGCTGATCCTGGCCCTGCTCTGCTCTCTCATCGGGGCATTCCTCACTTTCCCTGGCCTGCGATTGGCCCAGATGCACCTTGACGCCCTCAATCTGACCACAGCCAAAGTGACACAGTAGGTCCCGCCTCCCCATCACCCTTGCAACACAGATACCCCACCCCCTGTACACTTACAAAAATATCAGTTACTGGCACGTGCCACTGGAATGGTTGATTATGGTGGCCTGGTCTGGTATTTCAGTGAATGAATAATGTCCTCTAGTGTGCCATAAACATAGTGCTCCTGTCCTCTAAAAGCAGACCGTCCTGGAGTGCTATAATGGCAAAACGAGTGGCGCTGCACTTGTCCTTCTATCCAGAGGATAAGAGCCTCTCCCACTCCAAGACGGGCTCTCTCTGCTGGGCCTGGCTCCTCTTTCAACACGCACACACACACACACGCACGCACACACACACACACACACACACGCACACACTTGGTGGCACGGCCACAGCGTTAGAGAGGGGAGGGGGACTGGATGGAGGGGTGGGGGGGGGGGGTTACACAGCACCCCGCTAATCCAATTTGGCATGGCAGACTCTCACTCTTGTCACATTGCCCTGCCCCCCCATCCCCCTCTTCCACCCTCCTCTCCTCTGTGAAGGGCTTACTGTCCAAGCCCTTACACCCTGCTTGGAAAACCTCCAAGCTCCCAAACTTTTACATGCTCCTGGACCCCTGCTTCCGAAACAGTGGGTATGCAGGGCTAGAAATTCACTTTTTGTGGTGGTAGCAGAAGTTTGCTACCAGTTTTGAAACTTTGTAACAAAATACCATGTTTGGTAGCAAAATTATAATGGCAATTTTTTTTTTTTTTTTTTTTTATGTTTGCATACCCACCTAAAAAAATGCAATCATTTAGATTATTTGGTCGTTAGTTTATGAGTATCAAACTAAATTTGACTAACTTTTTAGCCATCTTATTACTATTATATACAAGTATCGTTGGAACATCTGATGAACTGTGAGTCATTTCGTACCCTCTGTCCATACAGTTCAACATTTGGCCTCCTTTCTCTTTGCCCTTTCAACCGCCAGCGTTGCACAGCCGCTGCAGCATTGAAGTGGTTGGCAGTGGGTCCCTTGATTTGAATTTGCAGTGAAGTATTTGTGAGGGCACAGTGCCAATGAGCTTTGATCCGCTCCATTGTGCTAAAGCCTCTGTCACATACTGACGTTAAGGGATGTAGCAGTGTGAGGCGGAGGATCTTCACAATAAGATTAGATGTCTCCTCTTTCAGCATCTTCCAGGTGCCGTACTTGATAAATGCTAAGTGGGTGACGACCTTGGAAGTGTTGAGTTTGAGTTCCGACTAGCAGTTTAATGTCGAGCCGCTGCTGAATAACAATGGCATTATTCTCCTCATCAACATGAGGATCACTCTGTTCCAACAAAGGACTAAACATCGCACATATTGTGTGTATTCCTTGATTTTCATAATCTGGCCAGTTGAGGGGATCAAACACATTACACACCAACAAGACTTCTTCAGTGGTACATGACTGGAATCTTCCTTCAATAAGTTGTGCTGTAACTCTCGTTGAACTGCGTGTAGCAACAGTTAGATATATGATACTGCAGCTTCAGCCTACGTTATCCGCATGCGTGAAGTCAATGACTGTACACGAGGGAGCTGGTGTGTGATATTATAAGGAAGGAAGGAAGGAAGGAAAGAAACACAATTCATTCACAAACTTGTACAAATTGTTAGGTCAATAAGCATCAAATGTTGACTCGCTTTGTTAAAATTATCCTCGTAATATGTGCGAAGAGATCTGCAATTGTTGTCTTCATTGTGAATTTGTATGCTAACCACGTGATCTTAAAAATGTCTCGCGATCGTGAGGTAAAATGGAAGTGCCCAATAGAGAAAGTAGTGCACCTGTGTTTTTTAGGCGCTTGTGTGTGTTTTAAAGAAATGTTGCTTCTGAAAACTGGAGCTGGTTTTTACGGCAAATTTTGAGGCCTGTCATGCGAATGTCCACCATTCATTGCAGAACTCCGCAAGCCTTCCACGTTCATCAATAGGTACCGATAGAATGTGCCAATTGACCGTAATGGCTGTGGAAGGGATTGTTAGTGCTTGTGCCATGATGTTGTAAAGACATTTCGTCTGTCATCCCTCCTCTGTACTAAACCCATCTCCGTTTCCTGTCCAGGACTCTGCTCCATATTAACTTCCTGTCGCCCCTCATCATGGTGTTGCTGTGGGTGAGACCCATCACCAAGGACTACTTCATGAACCCCACCCTGGGGAAGGACAGCGTGCCTTTGTAAGTCTGCTCGGCGTCCACACTTTTCTGCATTGAAGGCCTCGTTGCCTACGCGGCCTGTGATTTGGTACAGTCCAATATGACATGGTACGACCCAACGTCCAGCCCGAGAGGCTCCTCCCGGCCGTGTCCTGTCGCAGCGGTGAGTCACATCGTGTAACTCTGCCCGCGTGACTGACTCTCTCTCCCCCCCTTCTGCTTTCTCTCCCCGACACCACCCCCCCTGCTCTCCCCCCTCTGTCCCGGCCTCTCCTGCGCTCCAGGATGACGGAGGAGTCGTACGACACGCTGCGCCTGTGGGCCGTGCTGCTGCTGTGCGCGCTGCGCCTGGCCATGATGAGGCACCACCTGCAGGCCTACCTCAACCTGGCCCAGAAGGGCGTGGAGCAGATGAAGAAGGAGGCGGGCCGCATCAGCACCGTTGACGTGCAGAAGATGGTGAGTGGCGGGCGGGCGGGGCCGTTTGGGGGGAGAGCCAATGGGATTTGACGAGTCGCGTGACCCGGGACGTGTGATTTATGTCGAGTGTTTTCTTCTTTTTTTTCCGCTCCAAGGTGGCACGTGTTTTCTACTACCTGTGTGTAATCGCACTTCAGTATATGGCACCGCTGGTGATGCTGCTACATACTACTTTGCTGCTAAAAACCTTAGGTGATTAACGTGTAATCATCGTTTTTTAATTAACAAATAAAAAAAAATAACAGTTACACCCCGCTGTGACCTTGCTACTCCTTTAATCTTTGGGGCCCTGTTGTGTGCTACAGGTGGATACTCCTGGGGGGCCTATCCTGCCGAGGACCTCCCGTGTCCTCTGGAGATGAACTCTGACCCCTTGGCGGATGCGGCGGCCACCCCAGCTACGGGGCCGCGGGCCGGTCCCCCAGCGTCCATGGTCCATCTGTCGGTGGCCCTGGGGGGCCTGCAGACTGTGTTCAGCCCCCTGTTCTTCAGGGGCATCCTCTCCTTTCTCACCTGGTGGATCGCTGCCTGCCTGTTCTCCACCTCCCTGTTTGGCCTCTTCTACCACCAGTATCTGATGGCCGCATAGCGGGCGGGGGCCCCGACCGATGCCCGACCAGACAGGACTATGTTGGGAGCAGTGCCCACGCGAAACCCCCGACCCGACCCGACCCGACCATATCAGCAGAGCTCCTTATCCCACCCCAGTGCTTCCTCCACTAATGACTCTGAACCGTGCGTTCTTTTTATGACTACCTTTTGTTGTTTGGAGAACAGGACTCTTTGGAGAACAAAAAGACTATACAATGTGACAGAGTAAATGTGCGTGTGCGTAAAGTCTTCATTAGTCTGATAGTAGTATGGGATGTGCTAAGAGGAGTGACGGGTATCTCAGCCAATGGGAGGTGGTTGGGTTTGGGGTGAATGAATGGGTTGGAGGACAAACGGCCTATGGCAGCGCGAGGGGTAGAGGAAGAGATACCAACTAGATAGGATGTTTCCTGCTGTGTTCTTAACTTGAAACTCATGCATTTAAACAATGTGTGACTGAAAAAAGACTGCCTACCAAGGACAAATGTTATTATTATTTTGTATTTCTATTATTATTGCAATGCGTTCCGAAGGATTTCTGAAGTAAGTGATCCCCCATTTTGTTCTCCCTGGTAGGAAGTCGTTTTAAACCAATACTAAGGTCAGAAGGGAATGCAGCACCTTGGGGTTGATGAAGGGATGTGTGTGTCTCTCTCTGACGGTCTCTCTCTCGCCGTGTGTGTGTGTGTGTGTGTTTATGTCCTGCTCTGTGTGTGTGCGTGTGTGTGTGTGTGTGTGTGTGTGTGTGTGTTTAGTCCTGGTCTGTGTGAGCGCATGTGGGCATGAGTACGATCGGTGCTGTATGAATGCAGAAATCTAAAAGGGCATTGTGATCAAGAACAGAGGGTCAAACTCCTGCTGATAAGCTAAAGCCCATTGTCCTCCCTCTGCCCTCCCACCGCTTTCAGAGCCAGTAGAGAACTATGTGTGATCTTCTGTTGTATTTCTACCTGTTATGGATCAAAGTGTGAATTGCTGATTTTTTTTCTTTAGTTTTTTTTTTCTTTTTTTTTTTTTTTTTTTTTTTTTTTTTTTCCCTAAAAAGGTGCCAAGTAAGACTATTCCTTTCCATTTTGTAATGGGCTGTAGATCTTGTGTCTGCTAATATTCTAACTCAAACACTAACCCGGCAAACTGCGGCCTTCTGTTTACCTAGCATTCTTTTACAACGAGGAATCAATGTGGCATGTGTTCATGCATGCATGCGTTTACATTCATGTTCCTCATGTAAATCCAACGGTATCTATAACTCAACTGAAGTTCCTGATTTAAAAACAGACACAAAAAACAGACACTTGACGGCAATCTGAATATAATTTTCAGTCCACAGAGGAATGTTGGTCAGGTGGCTCAAGATTTTGCTGCCTGTTCTGAAAATGTTGTCACTGCATTGACTCTGGACATAATACATGGTTGAGAAGCACCACATCAAAGACAACAAACACATTGTCTTTATTTTATTACTAAGAAGAGATGTAGATGTCTTAAGTCTTACCTTCACTTTTGTCTTTTTTGGAATGTGGGGTGTGCACTGAATGTATCAATCCTGCCTGATTTTTGATTGTTCTCACAGTGAAAATCATGATGATGATGATGGTGTGGTATGAATGAGTTGATCGTAAACCCCCTTGCCTCAAGTAACTGCACTTGATATTCTTTTTAATGCACCTGCAGAAACAGCCCCACACATGGTGTGATTAGGTCAACAGAAGACTCCAAACAGAAGTAGTCAAAAAAAAAAAATCTAGATATTTTTGTTTCGCTTGAGGCCTGAAAACATTTCAAAACCATTTTCTATATTTTTTTTTGTGTGAGGCCTGTAAACATTTCTAATCTCGATACCAAACAAAACATTGCATTATATGAGTATATATTAATTTTAATCATAGAAAAATGTGTTTTAAGACAAATCAGTTTGCAAATTTTATATTTGATTTTCTTTATAAAATGTCAAATCAAAAAGTAGCTGGCATACTAACTGGACGAAAAGGCATTTTTTTGTTTTGTCAATCACCATTCAAGTGTTTTATTTGGTTTAGAAAGTATTGAAACATGTTCATTTTAAATGTATTTATTGTTTCCGGTTTAGTTTGTCTTGAATAAATTACATTTATTACCATGTGATTTTAAAGTTGTTTTCAATATTAGGTTCTCATCTTTTAAGTTCTGGTTTTGACTTAGCTTAAGCTTAAAACATGGCTTGAGGGCAAGCTAGTTTGTCAGCTCTCTGGCTCAACATCAGAATCAGGCGGTAACTTGGCAGTGACAAAGTTTTCAGTGTAATTCTCGGGACAGGCTGCAATCCTTTGGTTTTGTAATATTTTGGTCTAAAATATGGGTATGCAGAGTATCAGTTTTAGTGGTGGTATCAGTTCTCAATGTTATGTCAGTTTACAGCCAAAAGTTAGACAGTTGTTTATTGGAAAATATGATGGGTCACAAGAATATGATGAAAGTTATTCCATTCAAATTAAATGTGGTTTATGGTGGTCCTTTGATGAATTTGTAAAAACCAAGACAGGTGCTTGTTAATGGTCAAAACACAAAAAAATATAATGTTTTATTCTGGTTTCTGTTGCTGGCTTTAAGTCATGAAAGTTAATTGACAACAAAATACATATTTTTAAACAAAACAGTATACAATAGTCAGTAAACTGTTGCAACAGAAAACTCATTCTTTGTTGCAATGTTTTTTAAGAGAACAGCAAATTGTATGTCATGTTGTGTGTTGTGAAATTACACTATTGGTTCTTTGAACTGTTCAAGAGGCAAATCTTTTTTTTTATGGATGTGAAAAGCAACTGATTTTGTACCATCACTAACTTAATCCTCTGCCTTCTAAGAATCCAGATCAACCAGAGTAAATTTAATCTGTTTTAGATTTCCTTGTAGTGTTGGACTCTGGTTCAAAAGAGTTTTCAGTTATTTTTTATGCTCTCCTCTGCACTAAATGGAGGTTGTACATCCCTGAGGTGTTGCTAATATAATAAATAATAGGGATGACCCGAATTCATATGTCAATTCAATCCAGTTGATATTTCTTTATTAATGCAATACTTCACTAAACCATCCTCCTTAAGCTCTGAAACTTTAAAATGGTTTCCAAGTTCATTGATTATGTTGCGTTGTTTCAGCTCCCCAAGGTCCATTTCCTTTGGCCTGAAGCATTACACGAGGTAGAGATTTCTGTATCTTCTCACCGTGGACTGACATTGAATTAGCAAGCCAACGTTGATTGATTAGTTTCGAGTTGTCCTTACAGGAGTAGACGTGGATTGGTTGAAGAATGTCACAATGCACTCTTGCTTAATGTGGGGCGTCTGTGCACAGTACAAGAGACCAAGAATACAACCCTTGAGTGGCATTGTCCAGATGAGCAAGAAAACGGGGCCAATACATTCGTTTACTGACAGACAGATCAATGAGACAACTCCCAAAACAAACCAGTGGAGAGGCCCCTTTCTTCCCTGGGAGTGAAGTCTATTCACCAGGGTTCCTTCTCCATACAGCACCATTGAGCACCCCTTGAACAGGGGGGTGGGGGATTTGGGTGCTGGGGTTGCCCTGCCAAACCCCCTTCACAGAAAGAAAGACTGAGAATCTTCTGGAGAGATGTCCCCTTTAATCGAAGGATTTCTGCCCGACAGAGAACAGGAATTCCAGTATTGTGTTGTGTTGATTGTGAGACCAGGGAGACATAAAGGGATTCTTCTCTGGCATCGACCTGACCTTGGCTAGTGAATGGTTCGAAAGAGGACACTTCAGTTGTTTTACATTTTCTGTGGATGCTATATGTAACTATGAAATATTCCTTGTACGCTACATTTTACCCCCGCCCTACCAAAAATAGACAACATTACTTTTATTTTTGGAAAATGTGCAGACAGTCATCTCCTTGGCAGTTAAAGACGTAATCGATTCAGTACTTTTTTGACATACCAAAACTATTTTTTGTTTATCAAGTAAATTCATAAATTCCCAAACCTGAGTTGTCGCTTGAGCACAAATGCGATACACTTTAATAACAATGTACTCTATGGCATCCCCAACCCCCTCCGGAATATGACCCATTCCAGTAACCCTCCCTTTTATAATCACAGTAGATGTAGAAGGAAAATTAAGCTTCCAATCTTAATGGAGGACACAAAATGCACCCCCCCCCCCCCCCCCCCCCAAAAAAAAAACCATACAGTAGTAGCTTAAAGGGGTCTGTCCCTTCATGATCTGTGTAAGCCGGCTTTGATTCGGGGTCGAATGCCTGAGGCGGGGATGATGTGCAGTGGTCAGAGCCTTGCTGGAGGAAGGGGCTTCGCTGAAACACTGCATGGCCACATGACATCAGTGGAAGTGAAACTACACCAGCAGAACCTCTAAAAGCACGGGGTAAGCTTGTCCAACAACCAAGGGAAATTTCCATCTAGTCATGGCTGAGATGTGAGGGTCCACTGGTTCCGGGTAAAAATGATGAAATGGTTGACTGCCCTGCTCATAATCACCAGTGCTCCTACATTAAATCACATAGAGATGAACATGGCTCCTCTGGGGTTGTCTCCTCACTGCATTCTAGAAGCTCTTTAATTAGCAAGCGCCTGATAGACACCTGATACGTGCTCCGCTCTAGCTCCCCCTCTAACTGTGGGAAATTAGAGAAGTGACAGTGTATGTGTGTGTGTGTGTGTGTGTGTGTGTGTGTGTGTGTGTTTACGTGTTTGCATGCATGCATATGTGCATGTGTGAGCTTGACATTTGTTTTATCATCAGCTGTGATTGAAGCTTTTGTTCTATCAAAGTGTTGTTGTCCCTAAAATAAATTATAGGAAAGCAAACAGTATAGTTTTTCTTAAGACTTTAAATTATTTCCATGATGTGTTGGTGTGAAATAATTTATAGGTTCTGGAAACATAACGTATTATCAATTGTAGTGTGTGTGTGTGTGTGTGTGTGTGTGTGTGTGTGTGTGTGTGTGTGTGTGTGTGTGTGTGTGTGTGTGTGTGTGTGTGTGTGTGTGTGTGTGTGTGTGTGTGTGTGTGTGTGTGTGTGTGTGCGTGTGTGTGTGTGTGTGTGTTTGCGTTTGCGTTCTTCCTGCAATCTAATTGCTTTTCCACCAGTTAAATATCTCGTTGACATTAGTGAATACGTTATTATTCAGATGAGCATTTGCATACATTCAGATATAAAACAAAGTGCTTTCGCAGAAAATACTGTACATCACAACTAAAATATCTTTCAGCCTTTATGCAAAACAAAGAACTGTTAAATGGTCATTAAGTCAACCAACTAGCTTGTGTAATTTCCCATTTTTGACTTCTGACCTATTTTCATTTTTCATATAAAAATCATTCAGATCCAAGCTTGGTGCAAATGCACAGGGTTGACTGCCCCCTACTGGCTCAGAGTGGAATAGCACCTTATTGTGAAGATTTGGACTGATCATCAGCACAATGCCAGCCTGCCTTCTATGTGGGCCAATGAGAAGACAGCATTTTAATGCGCTCATATATCTAGTGGAAGTAGGTGACGAATGCAAATCTGTATTTTTCATTCTGAGATCAAGGCTTCTCCTTGGCAATGGTGCAGCTTCTTTTTCTTTCAAGTTCCACTGATGATAATAATAAGAGGGGAGGACGGACCTCAAATCCAGCCGTCGGGATGGGCAATGAGGGGATCTTTGATAGGAAATGCATCATGTGATATTAGTGTCATTCTCTGTACAGTTTGAATGACAGTTTATTAGAGTGATTGCAAAAAAAATTGCAGTTGTCTTCATCCATATTTTATCCTTAGATTGCAATTGAAATGGGATCGTCTGGAAGTGTCTAAAAGTGGCTATGTTGTACTATAAGGTAAAAAATCACTGCATGTTCAGATGAACACTATAGTAGTGTGTTGTTATTGCCCTCTATCTTCTAACCATCAATTGCATTTCTTAGGGCTGAACTAATTTACACTTGCAAGCCAACACACACACACACACACACACACACACACACACACACACACACACACACACACACACACACACACACACACACACATTCTCTCTTTTACTTTGCATCCCTCTCTTTTACAAACGCACACACACACACACACACACACACACAGACACACATTCTCTCTTTTTCTTTGCATCCCTCTCTTTTACATACGCACGCACACACACACACACACACACACACACACACACACTAGCACTAGCACAAAGCTGCTACATTGTGCACCGAGGGTTTATGTGCATCGTTGTAACGCCTTTAATTTAGAATATTAGGTTTCATTAGGCTGACCGTGCAGAATACAGCCTCCCCCCAGTGTTATTTACACCATTCTTTAACATCCACCCATGTTAGTTAGTGAGGCAGTCTAACACTGCACTGCTTTCAGGGAAGGCTCAAAGGACTGGAGGGAGGACAAAAAAACATAAGGATTTAATTAGACACAGTGAAGGATAAAAAAAATCTATAGCATAAACAATAAAAACTAGATACGTCCCTCAAGAGAAATAATACTGCCGTTATGCTTATGAATATCAACAGTGGAAATGTATTTCCTAAGATTTATGAAATAAACAAAATGGAAATAAAACCCTAAGTAGATAAATAAACGCAAGCAGTAGTGTATTTCACCAAATAAATATTCTATTCACTGATGATGAGAATATTATTATTATTATTATTATTATTATTATTATTATTATTGTTATTATTATTATTGTTATTATTATTATTATTATTATTATTAATAATAATAATAATAATAATAATAATAATAATGATAATAATGATAATGATAATAATAATAATCTGGCTTTATACACATTTTTGTTGCTATGCTAAGAAATGTGCTAGGGTGTGATTGCTTTGATTGGACAAAGAAAATAAACTCGATCTGTTTGAAGAGTTAATTTGCTGCTGGGATCGTGTGTCGGTGTGAAAAGGTCACATGTTGACACCCTGTTGGCTCGTCTGACCTTTAGCCCCTCTCCGAAACCTGTTGGAGCACTGGCCGGTGGTCAGCGAGGGTTACAGGTCATCAAGCCGTTCAGACGTTCCTTAGCACATCTTCCCAGGGGACTCAGGTCTGTGGACACTGGTGGTCCGACACGGCACAGACTGGGAAGACAACCTGCATTGTTCACAGGGTAGGGATGCCAGACATTTTTTGAAAGAATAGGCAAAGGAGTCTTTATATTTGATGTTTTTATGTTTAATTATATAGAAATAATTCAACAGAACATTTGTGGGTATTTCTGTTGCAGTGCATGAATCTGCTGCATAATGTTTCTACGCTAACCTCAACACTCTTAAGACCAGGGGAAAAAAAGCATTTTGATTCTTCATGCTATACCTTACAAAAAAAAATTTGACAGAAGGAAAGCAAGGCGCTTTGAAGAAAGTACCACTCTTTGATCAGTATCAATTTTGTAGCAATGAAAGGCTAAGAATTATATCACATTTGGCACATTAGGGCGATAATATAACATAAGAAATACAGATTCCTTTTGAAGGCATTTCTTTTATTCCTCTTACCGAAAGACTATTATCTGTTAAAGGCTAATGCATATTAAATCTTAAAAGCAACTATCATTCATATTCCACAATGCACAGTGGTAAATTACGGCATTATCTCTGCCGACGTGGAGGGAAGGGTAGAAGGCAGGGAAGGATGGGAGGGAGGTGAAAATAAAGGACGGGGATAAAAAAAAAAAAAAAAAAAAAAAAATTCTTGGTCCAGAGTCTCTAGGAAAAGATTAGCCTGGGCCCTTTCCAGTAGGGCCTGTCAGATTTATTTCCAACATCAAGGGCCTCTCTTCTCTCCAGCCCCATCCATCAGAGGCCTGTCTCTGGTTTATGTGTGGCGGGAGCCCTGGGTGGAGGCTGGGGGGACGCAGGGTGGACGGTCGGAGGGCTGGAGGGGTTAGAGGCGCTGCAGAGGCTCGCCTACCTACTGGGGCGGTTGCCAGGGTACACCAGACTGAGGCATTCTCCCTTGTCTGGCATCCCAGGGTGCAACGGGAGAACCAGCCTTCTCCCTCAGATCTGCAGGCAAAATGAAACAGACAGGGAGGTGCACAGAGAGCAGAGGGGAGGGTTATGGGGGGGGGGGCACACAATTTCACTCACTGTACGCTGTGTCAATACGTCTCGCGTTTGAAATCCTTATTACAGATTGGCTGTGAAAAAAAAAGGATGTGCATTCATTGTTCAGGGACAAGGCCCCTCTTCAAACAACCCCCTTCTCTGACACGTAAACACACACACACACACACACACACACACACACACACACACACACACACACACACACACACACACACACTACCCCCTTCGCCAGGCGCCTGTGCCATCACCCACCCCTGTCGTCTTGCTCTGCGTAACCTAGCAACTATTTAATTAAAATAGCATCAGCAAGAGTGGGGGCTTTTTTTTTTTTTGGTCCAAGATTTTCTCCAATCTCTGGGCTTTCCAGCACGCCGTGAATCAACACTGCGGCCACGCCTGCCACTGTGTAGCCCGTTCTTTATCCTCTCCCTCCCACTTTATTGTGGCTTTGTTTTACCTTTTGGCATTACAACATGGCTCTGGTTGGTTTCCTGTCGGTGGAGACCCCGGTGCCGTTATCGAGGTAGAATGTAGCCTGATGTCCTATTCACACCAGCAGCAGACTTTGTATCCGCTGAGTGACTTGTCAACGCTACAGAGATTCAACGTGGGAAGCTATGCCACCGCGCGCTACAAACAGGGCCCTCACCCCCCTGTCCTTCACAGCGTTCTGTCAGAGGCAATGCGGATCTTTCTTTCCGTGCCCTGCTCCCTCCCCCTTCACCTCCGAGCGCACTCCTTTTTTTTGTCTTTGTGTGCCAAATCGCGCCAGCCTCTCGTTCGACCCCCCCCCCCCCAAAACAGCACCTTTCACCGTGCGTTACACGTGTGCCAGACACGGGGCGAGGCAGAGCAATTAGGGGAAATGTAAAGCAGCCCCGGCATGCTCGCATGCATCCGCGGCGCTGTCACTCAAACCTCCTGCTTCCTCTGGTGGGAGAGAGACAAACAATGGTGCATTATACCGGGCGCAGGTCTGTCAAGGTGGTAGGCCTTGTTTTTTTCTTTGTGTATGTTTCTCTCTCTCTCTCTCTCTCACTCTCTCTCTCTCTCTCTCTCTCTCTCTCTCGCTCTCTCTTTCTCTCTCACTCTCCTTGGCCTAACGGATACCCCTATGCATCTCTGAATGCTGTAGTTACTTCTGTATGGCAAAGGTACAGTTGAAGGATGCACACATCCTTTCCCCTTGCTCTTGCACTTGAGAGACTGTTATTACTAGGGGAGGAGAGGAGGTGGGTGCAGCGAACGTCAGGGTAAATGGCTTCAATGATCCTCTTTCAAAAAGGCCACATAACGGGAATGACCTGCACTTCACGTGCATTCCTGTTCTCTCCAAGGAAAGACGTGTGGGATCTCTCCTCTTATTCCCTCACTACTTTACCTAACACTTAGAATTAGCACCACTGAGATACGAAGGCTACCTCTAAACAACTTCAACCATTTTGGATTCAAACAGACACACACATGTTCATAAAAGTACGATTATACAAAGAATAATACAGTGTATTCTTTCCTGGGAAAATCAAAGTGTTTTTTGAGACAATGTTTTATAGAACATTGTGTTTGCAAGAGCAGCCATTAGGTAATTATATTTAGATGAATATCCACCTATTCTACAGGTATTTATTAAATATAAAAATGTAAGTAAGGCTAAACCATTATTTACCTACCTACCTACCTACTTACCTTTGACCTACACGCATAATACCCTCCCTGCTGTTTATTTACAATCAATTACCTATATTTGTTCGGTTGAATTGCAAAATGGACAGTTTTCATTCTGTTTTTCACACATTCCATACATTATGTGCTGTAAATTACATTTATGGTAAGAATGACTGTCAACAATTGAAAAATGACATCCCCCTTACATGAAAAAACCCCACAATTAATACCAAATTAAACGTCTCGATGGAAATTTGACTAATAAACTCGGAAGATGTACAGTATTGTTTGCATTTCATTGACAACTGTGCTCATTTCGTGGTGGCGGAATCCATAATGGCAAAATAACCTATAGCCTAGCCTATATGGAAATTCACTAGCAGATTGCATGTTCCCAAATTCATTTGCATAATGGCCCAGGATTCTGTCGGGAAAGTGGGGACCAAGAGACCTCTTGACATTTTCATAATAGCACATTGCTGGGTGGACAGGGGCGGGCAAGAGATATAGGACGGGGCACAGCCCCAACACACCATAAGGACCATAGTGTGGAACCATCATCCACGTTCACCTGTGTTCAGTTTTTCACTAGCCTACATTTTAACAATGTCTTTGACTTGAACGCGCCATGCGATTAGCTTCTGAAAATATATAGGATGCTGTCGAGTAGTTACAAAACGCATCCTGGTGTTATTTATGTACACTGCATTCTGCTGTGATTCATCCCTTGAATATGCATGTTAGATATTTTTATATAAAAATGTATAGTGGTAATAAATTAGACTTTCAACATATTCGAAAATATGTTTCTCCACCTGTGCAAATTGTAAAATTAAATTGACCAAAGTGAAAGATTTTCTTTAAAAGAAAAAAGTACATTGTTCTATTAAATGTATCATTCAGGCGCATTTTTAAAGAATAAAACTCACAGCATATATATTTGAGCAATTCTACAGTAATCCAGACAGAAACACTAGGTTCTTCGTGTGTGTAAGTACACACGGAGAGACCCCCAAACTTGTATGTTTGTAGACGGGTGTGTGTTGAGATCACACAGGGGTCTCTGGGAGAGGGCGCCAAAAGTTCAAGGGGTCGCTGGCTCCCGCCGCCTCCCCCCTTTGTACCCCGACGTCAACTCCAGCAGACTTGTCTGGGTGGCACGTGTAACAATGCTGTCCCTCTGGCCCACGGGGCTGGCCCAGACAAAGCCGTGGCCTAAAGCCATATGCTGGGCCTACGGCGGCCGACGGCTCCCCCGCCCCAGCGTCCGTGGGAACCCTGGGTAGACAGGGAGGGTTGTCTGGAGCGAAGGCCCTGCTACACAGAGAACCCTGAGCTGGCTCTCCAGACAGCCAGACGTCACAGGAGACGGAGACGAACAGCAGTGAAGAGGCAGAACGTCTGACAGTCATTCTGCTGGCGTGAGAATAATCATCAGGCGGGACGGCTTTTTTGGTGTGCGGTGTGATTTGAAAAGGTTTGTCAGATAATAGGTGGCCTGTCTGAGGTTTAATGTGGGAGATTGGCTCGGGCTTATCACGCTATTACCAAATACTAATGGCGTGAGGAGTAATTGTCGTGGGCAGCGATCGTGATTGATGTTGGCCGTTTCAGGAGGAACCTTCCCATAGATGATGTATTAGTAAAAACGATGAAAACACGAATAGTCTGTGGAGATCGAAAGCCTATGGAAAAAGACACAGACCAGGTGTAAAAAAAGAATCACAGTTAAGCAGAAAAATCTGTGTCTACTGTACTAGATTAGACAGGCTATGACTCCCACTTGTAGGTAAGGAATACATTATTATGTCGCTGAAAAAGACGGGGGCCAAACAGAAATTGGAATACTTTTGGGTCCTAGAACCCACTATCTTTAGTCCAGCCCACTGGCACTCAAACGCCTGTTTCCAAACCATGTCCAACATCCCTTACTGCATGCTACACACACACACACACACACACACACACACACACACACACACACACACACACACACACACACACACACACACACACACACACACACCTTATTAAAATGCATAGAACTCCCTCTCACACACATGCACACACACACACACACACCCCTGCTGCATGCATTA
Source organism: Galaxias olidus (assembly GCA_026901105.3). NCBI lineage: Eukaryota > Metazoa > Chordata > Actinopteri > Galaxiiformes > Galaxiidae > Galaxias > Galaxias olidus. The sequence goes on from JAPMUY010002228.1 coordinate 112,938, forward strand.
ATTAGCAACCCGGTAACAAGCGAGTTCCTCCATTCCCACCCCGAGCCCCCTTCATTAGCATGACATTGGCGAGCAGCGGCCGAGGGCCCACAGGCTCTATGGCTGTCTCCTCGGGGCCCCTGATTAAAGGGAGAACCCCTCGGACGCTTCCTTTCATCATGGCGCCCGCACCGCGCCCCCTCGGATGATCCCTCGCCCGCGCCGCAAACCGTCAAGTGCACCTTCCACTGTGGGCCTCCCTCCCGTCCCACCTCCAGCCCCACTCCAGCCCACCACCACCCCGGCTCATTGTCACCCCCTATCCCCCCCTGCTACACCCTGATGAGGTTCTCCTTTCTTATCCCCCCTCTCCATGCACGTTCTAATGCATGTCTGCAGCAGAGGGGAGGCTCGGTGGTGTCTCGTCTCGGCCCATGGAGGCAGAGCAGCTTTGGCTGGGATCTGGGCTTCACAACGGCAGCCCGGGGTGACCCCGCTCGCCGTCCAACGACTTAGCCGTCACATCTCCCTCTCGGAGAAGGCCTCCCTCTCTGGTCGGGGGCCAGGGATGCGGACAGCCGCACACCTGGCTGGATCCCGCCTCCAGGCTCCGGCTCGCCCCTCTCCCGGAGCTCTCCCTCCGTCCCGCCCGCGTTTCAAGGCAAAGCGTCTCATTAGCCGCGGCGGCCCTCGAAAAGACGGGGGCCCTCCATTTCAAATTCAGTAACCCATTCCCTTTGAATGGCGGAGGGCGAGGGAGAGGCGAGGGCAGAGGGAATGAGAGGCGAGGGAGGCGGCGTGGGCGGGGGGCGGGGGGCGGGGGGCGTAGGTGCCCACAGGGAGGGAGAGCAGAGCGGCGGAGAGGGTCTGCTGAGGTAACAGGAATTCCACGCCATCATTACCACCTTGGGCCGAACGTGTATGCTAATGCTCGTCCTGCGAGCGGTGGACAACAAAGCTCTGGAGAGTCAGAAGAACACGTGTGTCGAGTCGGGTCTCATTGGCATTAGCGGCCGGTGTAGTGTGTTTGTTGAGAATAAGTTAATGTTGGCATCAGAAGCCTTGCTATACTGTTGCTATAAGTCCATCGCCAGACAGAATAGTTACCAGTACTATTTGATCTGCTCTGACGACAGAATTATTGGCGTTATCATGGAAGAAATAAGGAATTATCTTCCTCTCGTGTGTATTATTATTATTATAAGTATTATTTAACGTGCGAATGAGTGGAATGAGTGCGAATGGAATAGCTTCCAATGTTTCTCATTGTTCCTGCAGAACAGACACCAGAGCGGCATAGCTGTCAGCTTGCTACTCATCCCCGTAGCACGCGGCCGCATGCAGCAGGAATCCCAGCACCTCTATCAATTACTCGTGTGTTTAAAATGGAGGACAGCCACACTCAGTGGGGCCTTCCCATTATACGGCCTGGCCAGCGACACCCACCGCCACCCCATGCCACGGCATCTCTCAAGGCAGTCAAAACTCCATCACAGCCCGGTAAGAACCAGGTGTCTGGAGGTTGAGAGGTGAGAAGGCAGAATTGGTTTTCACCCAGTGACCCTGGCCTCAGCGCCCGACCCACGCTCCCACTGTGGGCATTCTTCAGACAGTACATGTACCCATGTGTGCACCTGCGGATTCTAAAGATGCAGAGGTGTGCTAGCATTGGGAATAGCTCAAGCCTTTGGAGACTTGGGTGGGAAGGACCTGTTTTTTTTCCCTGGTAATGGCCTCCTCCGATCCTGGACTGAGACCCCGAGGCAGTGCTGCTAGCCACGCGCGGAGGCCTGGCTGCCATTCTCTTCTGCCGCCCGCTAATGATACTCCTACGGCGGAGCCTGCGTTTGGCAGGGGGGCCAGCCGGCTCTCTCCTAACGAGGACCAGCTCACAGAGAGCCAGGTCAGGGGGTGGGAGGAGCCTGTCGAGAGCCCCGAACAACACAACATCCAGAGATGAAGGAGCTCACCCTGCTACCTCGGGAGGAAGCCGATCACCCGGATTAGCTGATGCTGCGGAAAAGCCAGGAAGGGGGGTGGCGCTTCCCCGCCGAGTTTCGAGGTTAACACCTGACATTAATCAGCGGGTGAACGGAGTCCGGATGACGAGGCCATCGATTGGTTCACACCTTTGGATGACCTCGCGGTTTGACCTATTGATTAGAGGCACCTATCGATCTGTCCTGCTGCTGCGTGGAGCTGAGGCTGTCTGGGGGTGCCGTCGTTGGCTGAGCACTGCTCCGTGGTGAGGAGGATGGGGGCGGAGGGGGGGCGTTTGGTGACCACCACCTGTCACTCCTCCAGCCCATCACCGCCCCCTCACCCCGGCTCCATAATCATCTCCCCAGGGGTTCAGGCCCAGGTGATAATAAGCTGCTGGTCCAAAGGATAAAGACATCTAGGCTCACACACTGATATCATATGAACAGTTGACAGCTGAATGGTGAATAGAAAACGTTTTCTTTTTTTTTTTTTTTTTTTTTCCTTAATCCTGTTTTGTTTTACATTTGTTTTTTTTTTTTCCTTTTTTTTTTTGGTCAAGTTACGTTGTTTATTTGGACCGACATGTGTAAAGAAGTAGCATGGGGAAAATAAACTTTTTTCCCCCCACTTGACTGAGGAGATTAATTTCAAAAAGCGAGTAGCAGCCTGGAGTTTTTCCTTGACGGCCAATTGATATGATATGATTTCAATCCCGCTCGCTGAATAGACCTATGCATGTCTCGCTGTTCATTCATCAAATGAATTGTGATTGCCCGTCATGGAGTCTGATTCCACCAATAAGAATCTCGGCTCTCCTTTTCAATCAAAAGACCATGTCTGGTGTCAGCCTATGTGTGTTTTACTAACTATCCAGCTGAGCCAGTCCATGGCAGAGGGCCAATCACCATGAGGGCATACATAAAGTAGATGATTAAACTCTCAGGAGGAGCAGTGCGGGGCTACTCACCCTCCTGACACTATACTTCAAGAAGTGAACGAGCGTGATAGAACGGCTGCGAAAAGTCGACCCTCCACAGGAAACAATATCGTCGCCGTCAAATGAACGCTACCAAAGTGGGTAGAACGCGACGTCCTGGGAAATAGTCATGCTAAAGCTAAGAGAATATTGAACATAGGAAGTGCACCGAGCCACTGGCGGCAGCCTGAATGCGGGAACGCGGTGGGGCAGGCGGGGTGCGCAGGTGGGTGGGCGGGTAGCTGAGTGAGCGTTTGTGCCCTACGGCACACTGCAGGGGCTAAAACGTTCCTCCACATCTGTAGAGGCAGCTGAGAGACTCGGCGGCATATTGAGGATTAGCATCCTGCGCTGTCGCCCTAGGCAGTGGCTGGGAGAGTCGCCCACACACTGTACACGCACACGGCATCTCTCACAAAGAAACATAGACACATGCACACACACACACACACACACACACACACACACACACCCATACACACACACACACACACACCCATACACACAGGCACAGAGTATATCCTCATGGAAATGAAGGGGAAGCTCATTATTGACGGATGTGGCCACCCACATGAGGAGCACGTGTTAGCAGGAGAAACACACCAAGAACATTCTCTAATAAGTGAACGAATGGCGTATAAATGTTGTATCCGCAAGATGTCTCCTATGTCTAGCCAACAGATGGCCAGTAATGATTATAGCAGAAGTAAATCAATGGTTCAGAATCAGACGAAATTGAAATACAAAACAAATAATAATAATAGTAAAGCTGATACTTTGAAAAGGCCTTCTAACCGTACTCACGAAAAGATCAAGAATCAGATTTGAAGTGTAAAAGCAGTGAACTCCTCCATTCGACACTATCACTATGAAACAGGGGCCAGATTCTTTTTTTTGCTGAAAGATGTCTTTAATGTTTTATTTTTGGTGTTTTTTATTAAGAGTTCAATTCAACATTTGAGGACTTAACTTCAATTCCCATTCAGACTCTGAACTCGCTTAATGCCTCGCCTTGCCTTACTAACTTTTGACGTATCGTAATCTGACTCCAGGACAGACATAAAAAGAAACGGCAGAAACATTTATCTCGCTCCTTTCACCCCGGCGCCCATTAACAGTTAGGGCGCGGAGTAATTGTGATTTGAACGTAACCCCAAATCTCTTTAATGAGTGCAATGATCCGCGGAGAGAGAGCACAGGTAAAGTGCTTTTTACGAGAGGGGCCCCTTATTTTACCGGTTAGTGAGCCGAGAGCGGCACCACTATTTCACGTTCGCCTTCAAAGCGGCGCTTCGAATCGAGCCGACGCGACTACGCTTCCTCTTATCTGCCGGTGTATAGGTCCTCCAGAGTGAGAGTGTGCAGAGTGAAGATGTGAAGGAATGGAGGGGGAGGATATGTATAGAGTGCATGCGGCATGGCTACCCGATACGAGTCAAATTAGCCGAGGATGAGGAGGAGAGACGGAGGGAGTCGTTACACATTACAGCTCGGCGCTGGGAGACGGCAGCTCTGGGCCTCTAGTTAGCAGCTCCGCCAGACATACAGTGAGATGCGAGGTATGTTTTCTGCCTGGAGGAGACCAATTCATTCCTGTGACTTCCATGCCTATATATGGCCGTGACGTCCATGGCTATATACTGATATACTATACTGACTCACGTGCACGTGTGTTCTCAGTGGTCGGTTTTCAATTTGATATCTAATAAAATGTGTCTTTAAGTTTGGTAGTTTTACATCTAATGTGGAGGAATATTCTGTATGTACAGTAAATATGTAATGGTTGGAACAGCCAGGTAACAGGAATGACATAGCCATTCATCTCCACAACCTTGAGGAGACCCTTGGTCTATGTCATGTGCAGTATTGTGCTGGTTCTTTGTGAGGCCATTAGGGCCAAAGCCCTTCGCTTAAATTTCTAATTTATTTTAAACTGCTGTCTACAAACTTAATTAGCTCTCATAAAAATTGGCCTTTACAAAGGTCTTCATACAGGAGATCTAAAATCAGATATACATCGGTGTCTGTATGCACATACAAACATGCAAGTGCGGACATGCACGTGAGCCTGTGGACACTAAATGTGTTCATGGGTTGGTTTCATGTATGTGTGTGTGTGCTTGTGCATAAAGAAATGTATGCTGGTATATTTATGGAGCCCGCAAAATGAAAATGGAGATGGCGATCGGGATGTGGAGCGCTATGCCACAGCGCACGCAATATGATATAGGCGAGAGAGAAAAAAAAAAACATTTGGATGGTAAGATCTCTGCTCAAATCTCATGGTGTTCCATTATCCCATGATAGAAACCCTGGAGGAGAAGTACATCCAACTTAAACGCCCCCCTCCAGCTCACTACAAAGCATCCTGGGCCAGAGAAATACAGCGGGAAACCTTTGAGGTTGGATTGGATGAACAAAAAAAAAAAAAATAGAAAAATGTCACCAATTCCATCTTCGAAGATATTCGATAGAGCCTAACAATAAACGTACATCAAAGGGAGATGCAGACCCCCACAGTCTTCAAAAGGCACAGTGAGCAGCACATTCAGGGTTATTAAATAGATGAATATTGACAGGACTTGCTTTTTTTTTTTCTTCCTCTATCAGAGGTGAGCGGTAGCCCAGCTATCTCCACACATCCAATGGGGGCCAGAGAGATGGGGAGCGCAGTCTGATTCTCTCCACCTGCCGGGCTTTCACAGCTGCCTTAATTGACTGGCAAAATCCGAGCAACACCGCGTCTCTCTCTCTCTCCCTCTCTCTCTCCCTCTCCCTCTCCCTCTCCCTCTCCCTCTCTCTCTCTCTCTCTCTTTCTAACTTTACCCATTGGAACATGCTGAGCCAATCAGGGGAGGTTTTGTTTGCTGAACTCGGAGACGTCCTTCAGCAGTTTGGCCCCATTCATCTCACCAAACAATCCCACTAAGAATTTAACTGGCGGGCAAACACCAAGCGCACAACGAAGGGTGGGGGAACCTTGGCTCTCTGTGTGAATATTTACCCTGTCATCAAAGGAGGGGCATGCATATAAATCCAGCCCGAGTTCCGCGGTTCAGGATCAGGCTTCCAGGGATGGAGGAATGGCGAGTACAGGAGAGGCACAGTGGAGTAAAGAAAGGCAGCATCTAGCGCTAAAAAGGTAAAGCAATCAATTCAGTGAGGGTATGGAACAGCTTTTTTGTGTAGGCAGAAGATGTTTGGGTAAGCGCTAACTGCTAATTGCATGTTCCAGGATAGTCCTTAAGGTTAACTACATCCTTCCCTTTTCCCCACCACCGGCTCAGCCTATAGATTGGGACAGGGAGCATGGCAAACAGGACCTATGAAATGTGATAGAAAACTTGCCCACTTTGTAACTCGCCAGCACAGCAGAGGTAGTGCAAAATGTCAAAACCATGAATAAATACATTGGAAAATGAAATGGCATCTCCCACACATAAAGCCTATTGTATGTTGTGAGAAAGGAGATGCACATAAAGCTATGACGGCCGAGAGGCCCCAGGATTTCCGTTGCAGACCAAGGTCTTGAGTTCTCTGCCAGTGATGAAATTGGAAAAAAAAAGTTTTTGATCTAGAGTTTTGCTAAAAGATTTGACCGTCACAAATCTTTTTTTTTTTTTTTTTGCTCAACACATGATAAACTCTATACGTAAGGCCAGGACACAACACAGCCGATGAGAGACAAGAATATAACTACAGCACTGAACAAGAACGCAATGTTTTGTCTGCAATTTGTAAGACTGAAAACATTCTGTCCAGATTGTTCCAGTGTTTTACAAACTCCCACAGTGTTCCATTGAACTTCCATTTTTGACAACTTCAGCACAGAAAATATGACATTGATTTGTTTAGGTATTTTTTTTTATTGCGGGTTTAAGGGATTGAGAATCTCAATTCATAATGGCTGACATTTTTCAAGCAATCCAAAATGGCTGACATTTTTCAAGCATTAGCATTGAGATATAATGCAAAAAAATATATAAGAGGATTCCTTTCCAAATATCTGCTTCCATCTTTTTGCCTACACAAGACTGAGAGAGTGTGGACAGAGTCTCTGTCATCCTTTGAACTAGTGAATGTGCTATCTTTTTTGACACACCTAGCACCAGTCAAGCTCTATAGTATGTGTGTGTTGGTTCTGTACTGCAATCCTTGCAGTCGCAATACTTTGATAAATGAGTGCACAAACATCGAAAACAGGACCTTCTCAGAAAAGAAAAGTAAACATCTTAAAGGTGTTCTTCTTACGATTCCTCTTTTGAATCACTGTACTTCTGTGCCACTCACCTTTTGGGACAACTTATCAAATCCCTCTGACTATTATATATGACAGCTCAAATACATCCTCATCGTGAGATACAAGATCCCGCTTCAGTCAAACACACATACACATCACACGCGAAACAAAGGCCTTTGTGTTTTCTCCCACAACAGCCATCCTCGGGGGCCAATCCTGTGCTGCAGAGCCCTTTAGAGGGGCAGCAAGCCGGAAAATGAACCCATGCTGTGGCTGCCGAGCTTGGCCCCGCCTGGTTACGCCCGTTTCCCAGAGACCCGCTGAGGGGCAGCAGCCCCGGGCTCTCGTCTCACGCCACACCACCGCCCGGGGCCAAACGTTAACGGGGGCTTCTTGCCACCAACAATGGGGGCCCGCGAACGTGGGAAAGCAATGTCATAGGGCTCTCTGACAGGCAAGGTGTGACCCCCTGACCCTCAGAGCTGGTCCCTCGGGGCCTCTCAGTGTAAACAGAGGACGGCCCAACAATAGACTCTGTTCATTAGATTCATAGCCCTGCTAAGGACATGTAGAGCCGGGGAGGTAAGGCCATAGGTTTGGCTGGCTGACCAACAATTGATAGAGGTAGAGAAAATATAACCAATAGGGAATTATCAAAGTAGCAAAAACAATAGTTATGAATAGTTATGAAACTATATATTTGCCAAGTGTATAATATTAGATTATTTTACTATAATGCCCACTGATCACATTGATTGTATTCAGAAAATCCATCGTTCTTTTTTCTTCTTTTTTTTACAACCCTTTTTGTGTGCCTCTAAAGTCTGTTTAAAAAAAAGACTATATGATTATAATAAATTTATTTAATAGACTCTAATGCTTGTTGAATAGAGTCCTGAAAGAAGCAAGAGGACAATGGCTCATCTCTGTGTTAACAGTCTTGGTCATTTAACCTCTAACCTGCTGGTTGTTTAGTGAAGGACTAGCCCCACTGACCTCTCCATATGGGAGATAAAGATGCAGGTCAAATGAGTACATGGTCAGTTGGGTGGGTCAGGAGGGGGTGTGACTGGGGGGAAGTAGGGGCAGTACAAGGATGTTTGGAAAGGGACCAAACGTGGTGGTCACTCCTCTCTTATCTACCCATTTGAACCATTGACGTTGTGGGTCACATAAGCAGTGTGATGTTTTGTTTATGTGTTCGTGTGTGTGTGTGTGTAGGAGGGGTGGTGTGTCTGTGTGTGTGTGTGTGTGTGGGGAGGGGGGGGTGTTGTGTGTAATTGCCTAAAATTGAACTAAAACATGTCGGAAACTATGTACTGAATTAAAAGAAAGAGTTAAACATTTACAAAACACTGCACTGCAACAGTAGCATCTAGCAATTCTAATTAACGATCATATTTGCAGTGTGACGATATTTACAGCATAATGTGTTGAAAATGACCACCTGGTTTTTGACGGTTAAATACTTTTCAACAACTACATAATACACATAACACATTTGTATTATTTGGTATTTCAAATGTTTTCTTTTAGATTTTTTGTTTTTGTTTCATGTCGTGCCTTGTGAACAGGGCACTGCTGCAAAACAGCCATGGTCTCAGTCAGTCAGACCCTGTCAAAAATAAAATGAATAAATAATAATAGCTATACTTTCAATCAATTGAGACGAAGACAGGTTAAATAAAGTGATAGACTAATTATTCATTGACTTGCTCATGCTTAAGCAGTAAGGCAATAGCGCACTCACGTTGTGTAACAATCACATTCTGGAACGGCAGCTACCCACGTGCAAAAATAACTCAAGCATATTTACAATTCACTTGCGAAAGCGTTAAATCCTACCAACACTGTCTAAAGCAGCAAGGCTTGTAGTGCGTTTGCAATGACTTGTTTATGCAGCTGTGTTATTCCATTGGTACAGTTGTTCACTATTGTTTGATTAAAATATTTTTAACTAGCATTTCCTCATATGGTCAAACTGTAATAAATTGTCACTCCAACACTAAACTCAGGCTTGGACTTGATTTCTAGGTTCAAAGGTCAAACAATGTAACGCTAGGCAGCACGGAAGCTGGCCATTCGATTTAGGCCTAATCTATTTGCTCAAGGTCCTATACAATGTGCTATTGGTGACCTCGTCTGGACAACAGCATGTCTAGAGTCTGGCCACTGTGGTAGATGGGGGTCAAAGGTCGTGCACCCTCCACTGTGACCTCCTTCCCAGGAGACTCGTGGTTATAGACTCCGGGGCCTGGTAGTGAACACGCTCAAGGCCGTGCTTTGGACTGTGGTCATGAACAAAGGGTTGAATGACGATTAGTACAGACCAAGCATACCTTGATACCTCAATTGCTGAAGGAGCTGAATACACACAAACAAACAAAGAGACTCAAGAAACAATTTTTACGGTGATTCTCTTTTTTTTTTTTGACCGTGGGCTTGCTTTTTATATGCCATCAATAGACTGCTATGCTATCAATTTGAAACTGTTAATGTCCTCGGCTATAGTTGATATCATTGATTTACTTACTGTAAGGTATTCAAGCAGAAAAAGGAGAAAATTTACATTGACCATCATTAAAGGAGGCTAAATGGCACGTATAAGAAGATAATTAACTCCTTAGAGGAACTGCCTTTGAGGTCTTTGCTTGCCGTTTCCATCTCAAAGTTAAGAGATCCTCATGGAAATAAAGGGTTATAGGCAAAGAAGAATTTGACAAGATTTAACATGGAAATGATAATTCAACCTTATGTGTCCACATTACTATTTGTATAATATGTTCAAATGCAACACATTAAGTTATTTAATTTCCCAACATGAAGTGGTATGATAAAAAAGTCCGATATTTGATGACTGTCTCATGTATATTTCAATAGAAAGGACATTTGTGTCGGATTTCTTGGGAAATTAATTTGGATCGTTAAAAGTCAAGCGAGAAAATCCATGTGAGTGCAGTGCTAAAAGGCACGAGGATGTCTGTTTAGGCAATGATAGGGAAAGCTACTGCAGCTAGATAGCAGTTATGCTGCGTAACCTAATTAGCGCTGGTTATTATTTTTCTATAATAATGGAGGATGGGGCAATAATTGAACAGCCATTGTGCACAACGTTCATCAACTAAATGTAAACATAGCTATTAAAATAATACCAATGGGGGAGCTAGTGTAGGATTACTGACATGCACAGGCATTTTAGCTCATAATTACCTAATTAAATCTGGTCTACTTTTGCAGTGCATCGAAATAGAGGGGACACCATTTCAAATCCTTTTCTGAAACCACAAGCTTTAAGTGTAAAAACGTTTTGAAGTCATGTTCACTCAACCGCCGATGTTATTTAATGCCCCCTGTTGGGTTGTCGTAAAAACAGACTTTTTGAAAATGCAATGTGCATCATCACTAGTATAAAATTCATCCTAATTCTCGACATCACCTCCACCGCTATATGTCAGCCCCACCTAAAAAACACCAACGCGAAATTGACTGTCAGCAAACTCCCTGTCTTATGGCTCCCTATAACGTTCACGGTCGTAAATATGCTGTTGTGGCCCATGGCAGTTCATGAAAGCTTTGCATGACAGAGGCTCTGGCAAAAACAATGCCCCTTATCCAGTTATAAAAGACGAACACGGTAGATGAGGGTAAATGTCAAGTTGTGTGACGTCTGTAACGTGAAAGCTTGGACTGTTTCTATCTCAGCCTTATAATGAAGTCTACATGGAGCAGAGAACAGTGAAATCACAGGCTGCACGTACCCAAGGTAAAAGGGTAACGTGGAGTAAGCTACAAATTAGACTGTAAAACCATTTTTAAAAAGGTGGATGAATAAACGTGGAGCTGAAAAGGATCACAGGAGGGAGCCATTGGATAATGGGGAGATTGAGGCTAGCTTTTGAGGAGCAATAGGCCAATTGAAATCAAATGGATCCTCCAATCTAGCCCTCCTTTCATCCAGTAGCTGGGGTCAAGGGTTAAATAGCTGAGGTCAAGGGGTCTGGGTCTTTCGTCGAGGGACCCCCTAGATCAATAAGAGGGTGTTGAACATGGGCTCTCATAATGGGAGATTGATTGGGAGAGACAAAGGTTTAGTCAATGGTCAAACCACTGAGAATGGTCTACATTGATGGACGCTGTGATAATGCTGGGCTGTACAAGATAACATATATACTCTATCAATTCTTACATTTTCTGTAATTTTGTCCTGCTAATGTTACTGAGTAAAAGTGAACCATTGATTGACAGGTCAGTAATCATGCAAAAAAAAAAAACTGTTAGGCCTACATCTTTCAAAAACGTACATGAACCACATCTCCCAAAGACATTTCCATTAAGTAATTCTCTATTCCTTCCTTAAGCAGCCTTGCCCATCCTCCTCCAGACGAAGCCTGGCACAGGCCACACCCCGCCACTCACTGTGCCCAGTCAGGTACCAGTCAAGGCCAGCGTTCCACTCCCTCGCCAGAGTCACAGATTAAAACATTTCCCCCCGCCGCCCGCTTTCATCCACAGCCAGCTCACCAGCCGAGCACGGACAAGAGCCAGATCCGCTCGCTCCCCTCCCCTCTGGTTTGTCCTCCCTCCTCCCTTTCCTCATCTCCATCCTCCTCCCTCTGACTCGGCTCTAGCAGGGCGAATATGGAGCCAGGGGGCGCAGAGACAAACCTGGCGCAGTGAGGGGGGGGGGGGGGGGGGGGAACGAGGGGTGGAGAAGGAGAGAATGGGAGAAAAAGAGAAACGAGTATTGTGCTTTTCAAATGGATGGGAAATGATTCGGTAGGATTTACTGACAATTATACGGTGGGGTTTAATCAATTCGGCTCATTCACAGTGTGGAGAGGGCTGAGCCACCAGTACAAAGAGCCAGGCGGTGGGGGGCCGCTACCTGAGAAAGCCCCGGCCTGGTGTAAGTAGCATGGGGCAACACTCCCCTCCCCACACCCAACACCAGAGCATATGGCCCCGCTCTGAACTTATTAGCTGGCGGATTAAGACCAATCGCGGGGACCCTAAGGGCCAGTGGCCGCCCCACATCGCCCTCCCTCGCCCTTCACCACCCCCAGGATGGGGTCTGAGTGACAGGGGATATTGTGCTGGGGCACCTAGGCTGCCACACCCCCCACTTACCCTGTCACACAACCCTGGGTGATGAGGTTATTTGGAAGGGGGGAACCCTCAAGTCGCGCAATCCAACGTGCAACTTAACAAAAACAAAAAAAAATTACGCAGAAAGCTTTTGTAACTCCAAATTCAAATATCATAAAATTTCCACCGAATCATAATATTTTCTATGAACTCAACTAAAAGCTAGCCTCTGGGATATGAAGTGGATCAAGTGCACCTGAATGCGAACGCACAGATTAACCCCGAAGACGCAGCCTCATTTGCATTCCCATTGCAGCTGACCCCTACCTGCTCAACATGGCAGCTCAACGTGAGAGTGGACCGAGTGAAAGGGGGCCCGTTGGCCGTGGGGTTGATTAGAGGTCCATAATGCGCACTAGTACTTAGTCGATGGCTGAGAGGCGGAATTAAGAGCTTGATGGCTGCCGTGAGGGGACCCAGGCTAAAGTATGAGGCGTTAGTGGTCGACGGGGTATGGGGGGGGTGTAGGAGGTCGTAGCCAGGGGGAGGCCCCGGTACTGTGGACCCTGGCCTTCCTGAGTATTCATGGAGAGAGATTGTACAAGAGGGGAGCCCCCATCTAAGCCCTCATTTGATCTGAAGAGTGGCAGGTGATACTCTGGCTCTTTTTGTGTCCAGCCACGGGGGTTCTCACACCCTGGGTGACCTGTCTTACCTGGCGCCTGTCAGGGCACCTCATTTGGAGGGGAACAGAGGGGCCGAGGGAGATGCCTGGTAGCCACCTACCGCTCAGCTCAACCTGGCCTCGCCGGGCGTAGGGTCAGCAGGTCAGCTCCGTGCCGCAACGCGGGAGGGGGGGATTCTGGAGGCCTGCTCGGTTAATCCCTACACGTACTGGGAGGACCCAAAGGTCAGCTGAGGAGCAGGAGACGGCCGTCCTCCTGGTTCTCTAAGACAGGATTAGAGGCCCAGCAGGGGGCGGGTCTTCAGGAGTGAGGACCCCCCGCCGCTGGGAGGCCACGGAGACACCACACAGAACAGCAGCACCGAGGAGGAGCAGAAGAAAGACTTGGCGCGCCTGGCCATCCCTCCTTCTCCCCCGAGACCTCCTGTGACCTTTGACACCCCCCCCTCACACACACACACAAAGAACGCACCACCAGTCGGAGACCCCGCTGACAGGACTGACGGTCCGTCAGAGCACTGTTCGGGGCCTTCCTCGTGGCTCTGCCTGCTATCGCCCTGCGCCGCCTGTCTCCTGCTCGGAGAGTGGTGGTTTGTTTGTTTGCTTTCATGGAGGAGGGCTCATTAGGCGAGCTGGGAGCGGTTGATCTTTAATGAGGGCGGGGGGATTCCTCTCCCCCCTTGGCTCCCACGGCTGCTTCTCCACCTTCTCCCCGAAAGGCCCCTCGCCGGCTTTCATGTGCGCCTCGCCGCCGCAAGGTGAGCGGCTGTTCCTCGGAGAGCCTCCGTCTTTGAGGCCGACTGATTAGTGCTCTTCGAGGACAGGCAAGCGGCGATGGCATCCTTTACACACAAAGGAACGGGGCCCTGTTTCCCTACACAAGCCGTAATGGCGGGGAGAAAAAGCGTGAGTGGAAACCTATCGCTTGGCACTTCGTATTCATAGGTATAAATTGCCAGCCTAATGGCCGAGGCTTTTCTCTCTAGATCCACGGACGCCCACCCAGGCCCAATCAGCGCTCCCGTGCACTGCATCCCACCGCTCCCGACACACTTACCCTCACCCCCGGCAAACACCTCAGACACCCGGCGTCCCTCATCAAAAGCATTTCTCAGAGGCAAAATTAGCCGCCGTATGGGCTAGGCGAACCATTTCAAGAGAAAAAGAAAGGCGAGAGTGGAGGAATTATGAGCTGGGGTGGGGGGTCGAAATGGACAGCCAGCCAACGAGACGTGAAGCCTTCCCCACGCGGGAAGAAATTGCCGTCTCTGTCGAACGCCACCGGTGAGCCAGACCCCCAGCTAAATGTTAGGCCTCAGTCCAGCGCATTTGGCAGCATTGTTTTATCATCGCAAATGATAAGCTCTCGCGTATCGTTCGAGGAGGAGCAAATGTTAACGTTTCCTGTTTACTTCAGCGCCAGAGCCCTTGGCTCTCTTGGCTGCACCTGCCTGCCATAACAACAGGATCCTAATAGGAGGCTTGGCGGTGGTCCACCTCTCCGCATACACAAGCACCCTCTGCCACCTGTGTCTGGGACTTATTAGAGGGGCACACTCAAAGTCACTTAGCCAGTCAAATTGGGTTAGGAACCTCTCGCCATCAACCACTCTTTTAATTCTGAGGCGGACTCCGACAACACTGCGGCTTAGGCACGTCGGCATGCCAACGGCGGCTCCCTGAGCCGGAGACGTGCCGTGGCGGCGATCCCTGTCGGCCGGGGTCAGCCCGGATCGGCCCGGATCGGCGCGCCGGGGGGCGTTAACGGATTGAGGACGGTGCGTGTGTGAGAAGTGGAGCGGAGCGGGTGTGTCACACCCCTTCACGGTGACGTGTGCTTTAGAGGTCCCCACAGCTCGAGGTGCCCTCTAGGCCCCGTGGCTGTCAGCAGGGGTCGGAGTGTGACAGTGTGGCCCTGCTGCTGCTCCCGTTGGCAGGGTTTTGTGGGGGGGGGGGGGGTTGCATAAAGAGAGCCTGTCAACCTCAATGCAATGGACTTCAAATCTAACACCCTTTTTGTGTCTGTGTGTTTGTGTACATGTGTCTTTTCAACATCAAATTCACAACACTACTCTAAATTAATAGATCTTAATGCGGTAACAAAAGAAGGTGCATTGAAAAGGCAGGCTCTGAAAAGTAACTTGAAGGGACAATGACTGCATGTGTGACTCATCCTGGCAGGTACGTTGCGGAGCAGCGTCAGGTGGAGACTCACTGCAGTGGTGGGGAAGAGTGGCCAAGGGGAAATGGTCACAATGTCAAGGAGGCTGCAAGGTGCGTGTAGGCGGATGCCTGTGTCTAAATATGTGCGTGATACCGTATATGTCTGTGCTTTAAATAAGAATATTGTGTGTGTGTGTGTGTGTGTGTGCGTGCAAGTGTGTGAGGGATAAAGAGAAAGAGAGAAAGAGAGAGAGAGAGAGAGAGAGATGATGGCGCACGGTGTGGGTGTAGGTGTAATGATACCCTAACCCTTTGGTGATAATGGCGTGGGATGTGCAAAACACTTGGGCTACAGCTCGGAGCTGCTATGCTATAGACATAAAGGCAGCCTGGGGACGCTTACTCTCTCTTCCCCCCTGACTTCCTTTTTTGTTTTTTATTTAACGTTCCGATTTTCAAAAAATGTCCATACATTTTGTTTAATTTCAGTATCCCATAAAATTACATTTTGGAAATTGTTGTTGATATCTTTACCTCTGTGCAAAAATAAATTGGATTGTGACTATTGGAACGCAGTTGTGTGAGGAGCATATAGATTTTACAGATGAAAAAGCTTTTTGATGTGACGTTGACTGAAAAGGCATCATTTTCACTGGAGTAGTAACACTCGAGATTATTATTTACATCATTATACACACTTGCAATGATTTGTGTCTACAGTGACGGAAGGACAGGGTGTCTCTTTTAAAGAAACCATCATAGGAATAATTCCCTCCGAGGAGATTGTACAGGGATGACTCAATCATACAGTAAGTTTTCCATATCACCCTAATATATCAAATCAAAACGTCTGCAGCTAATAATCACAGTGTGAATGCAGGGCCATTTTAGGATATTTTATGTAAATGCAGATTGATTGTGTCCATTGTGTCCTGAATTCCAGAGTCAAATGCAGGATCCGTTAGCCTGAAACCATTGCACATTGCCCTCTTCTGTTGAAACAGTGAAATGACTATTTCATTACCGAGACCTTGGATAAGGGAAGGCAGATCTGCCATTTTCTACACAGCATACAATATATACAAATAAACACGAAAAAAAATCAAATATAGATGATATTATCGTTTTGTGAAAGTAATTGTGTCATTTAAACTGATGAGTGATACAATACAAGAAAGCTAAATCAAATAATGGAATGTGGGAGAAAATAGAAAGAGAAAACGAACGTGATGGAGCTGAGCAGCAGACAGAATAAGGTGGTTTTGATCAGAACTTTCTGTGGGATAATTGTCAGGATTCACCGCTTGCAAGATGACTGACAAAAGGAAAAATATGACAGTGGAATTTGTTAGAGAAACATGAATATTGTGTCAAACATCCGTCAAACAAAGCAATGTAATATTTATGGATTCTTTAGGAATCTCTCTCTAGACACAATCGCTTCTTCTCATTCTTCGCTATAAAGAGAGACAAGTATACACACACACACACACACACACAGTGAAACACACACATACACTGAAACACACGCACGTACACAAACATCTGCTGGCATCCTCTTTACACACAAACAATTCCCCATGCCGTCATACAGCTAGCTAATGTGCCCTCGTAAAAGGATTAACATGCAAAAAAAACGTTTGCATAACAATGACAAGAGTCCTGCAAATTTCACACATCAAAAAGTGATTATGAATACCATGGGAAAGTTTCATCTGGGCAGTATATTTAGCAGACAATCCTTTTCCTGTTCATCTACTGTATTTACGGGCAAACAGACAATACATTCTCACTGTTCCTGTAAGTCTTAGTATTAGGCACAATTATAAATACAGTCAAATGCTAAGATTCTTCAATGCAAATTATCTTAAATAAAATGTTTCGTTCCGGAAATGTGTTGTATGTAATGTTTTTGTTCTAAATGTGCACCAAGGTAATGTATTTACTTTATAAAGAATTCACAGATTGAACTGTTTGTTTTTACAACAGGGCTTTGATGAAATTTTACTTTGTTTTTTTGTGTACATGTTACCGCATTAGGGTTAAGGGCTGTTCACTAGCCCTAATTAAATGTATTTCATATTCTATAATTTTTCTTTAAAAGGCATATTATAAATGAAAAATGGCCCCATGCTGTTTAGTAATTTCCTGATAACAAAATGTTTTATTTGAAATTGTTGAATTAAATGACCAGATCATATGAATCAGAAAAGGTTATTTTTGAAAGCACACACACACACAAAAACTACATTAATCCAATTCAAATGTAAATTTCAGTAATCCTGGACAGTAGCAGAAAGAGAATAGAAAAGAAAAGAGTAGAAGAGAACGAACCCCTCGTTTCTGAACAGCTCTGTTTAATTAGGAGCTATCTATATCGCTGGTCTAGTGTTCTCTCTCACTAACACACACACACACACACACACACACACACACATACACTGACACACATGCAAATACAAGGAAAAAAAATCACAAAAAAATGTAAGCCCACATTTCTTGTTGGTTTTAGTTCTGTGCCTTCAATCAATACATAGCAGGAAGCCTTGCATGAGCATGGCATGCTAAAACAAACCTCTGAGCTCATGACATACATAATGACTGGTCCTCCAAAATGGGGGAGTTAAAGGTGAGTCATTTGAAATATAGAAATAAGCTTATTTAAAATGAGATGGGGGAAGGGTTTCAAAAGATGATTGGTTGAGGTTATATTGTCTATTCAAGTCTAAAATATAGACAGGTAAATTCTATTTCGTTTTTTTTTAAGTTTGTGGAAATTCTGTACAATTTCAGTATTTTTATGAAAAATTTAATTTCTGCTTGAAAGCATGCATTCCAAAAAATACAGTAAAATTAAATTAATTCATCTCATTATAGAGAAAATTCTAAAACGGTTTGTTCATGTACATTTGAACGGTTTGGCTGTTCCTCAAAGTAATGTTATGGCCCCATCTACTGAAGTTAATAGGTAATGCAGTTGGTGAAAACACGCACATGAGTGCACACACGTGCGCGCACGCACACACGCGCACACACGCACACACACACACACACACACACACACACACACACACATTTGACATATTGACTTACTGCTGATGAACAGTAAATATGTAGACTAGGCTACAAAAAACGTATTTCTAATATTGCTGATAGTATGGCATCAAAGACAAGCTTCAAATCTGTCATATTCATAAAATATTTTGGCTCAATTTCTCAAATTGATCCCATGTTCACGTCTATATATATTTGAATCCTTATGGGTTTAAAGATCAATAAAATTGAAAAGGAAATTATTCTCTTGACAAGTGATTATTTAGACCATTAATTATCAGGCAATTGGGGCTATAAGGCTTTGTGAAAAAGTGACAATCAATATTCCAAAGGCAATAGCTGAGACAATGTCTATCAATTTGCTTAATCTGATTTTTACATTCAGCCAATTTAACTTTGTAAAGTCAAACCAACAAAGGAACATCATGTGACAAAGTTAAAAGCACATTTTAGCTGCATAAAAAAAATCCATCACAGATTACCCCCCCCCCCCCCCCCCAAAAAAAAAAATATACTTAGAGTGTACTTTAAGCTTCAGATTTGTCAAAGGAAATCTGGACTGGGACCTTAATGGTGGTTCCACACAACATGCTTTGTGAAGGTTTCAGCAGGGAACCGCCATGGCTCTCAGAAGGCTCTCTTAACAAACGTGATGGCAGCAATTAGGAGAACAAGAGAGGGGAGGGTGCCAGTGATTATAGAGGGAACATCTCAGCCAGCCAACACTCAGCTTTACACTTTCGCCCAGCCTTTGCCATAATAAAAGAGAGAGAAAAAGTACTTACAAAATAGAACTAAAATCTTTTAGTATTGTAGGCCTTGGTCTTATCCATATAAAATTAATTATTGCATAAAAATGTTGATTGGGCATAATTTGTTTTAGCACTGATGTCTATAAATTGAGAGTATATTACGTCTTCTGACACGCTTTTTCAAACAGCTTAATTCTGCCATTATATTCAGAAATTGACTAAACATTTTAGCCTGTAGCGGAATGCCTGCCGATTGCCAACTGTCTATGCATTATCTATGGGCAAATGTGTAAGCTCTAGGAACTTTTTAATAATAAGATAATAACCTACAGAAACACAATTTGTTAACATACCATAAACGCTAAGCTTAATTATCTATATTCCATTTCATCAGACACACATTTAGGTATAGGTATAACACGCAAACACACAACGCCACAAAACACACACACTGGCCAATGGTAGGTTTGCAAACATATAACATTACAGAGATAGGTCATACATTACTTTGCCAACAGCCAACATGTGTCTGTTTCTCTGGAATGCACTGGCTATTTGGAGATAGGAAGACATTGATATAAAGGGTAATTTAGACGGAGTTGTGTTCGGTGAAGAATATTCACTTGAATACCTGGACTCTTATCTATCAATTCTCCCTTTTTCAACATCTGCCTTTATACAACAACATGCAACAACATGCAACAAAATGTCCAATACAACAAACTGCCCAATACATGGTCAAAAGACACTCACACCAAAAAAAAAAAAAAGATTCTTAATCGTAAACATATTGTTAAGTATGGCATATACAGAAACTATTTTTTTCTTCAAGAACAATACAAATATGTATTTAAATTCTTTGCTGGAAATGATCAATGCAAAAATGGTTTTGAGTGCAGGACAGTCAAGGTCAGGTGGATTTTACATAAAGTAACATTTCCACAGGTGGATAAAGAAAATCATGGTCAAGGTTTTAAATTGTCTTGAAATGTCACACATTATGCCAGTATATATAGGCAATAACAAGCTGGTCTTGGAAGTTAATGAGTGCCTTTTAGAAAGTGCAAACTAACAAGAGATTTGTGTCGGCCATCTTTCTTTCCCCTCTATCCATTGTGTGGCTTTGTTTTCATGGCCGACGATGAGGGCAGATCTTCCTGCTTAGTATGCATGTCACATGAAGTGGGTCTGTGTTCCTCATTTAGCACCATACTGTACAGCTGGGGAGCTGGCTGGCGCACAGCGCTCCTATGCAAATGTGTCTGGATTTGAATGGGAAGGTAGACACAAAGCTCAATTAGAGAGGGGGCTGCAGGCAGAGTGCTGGGTGTTTGAAGGAAGGGGGGAAGGGGAGAGCCTGGTCTGCCATCCGGAGAGTGACGACACACACACACACACACACACACACACACACACACACACACACACACACACACACACACACACACACAAACACACACACACACACACAAACACACACACACACACGCAAACACACTTCAGATACAGAATTTTACATCATCATGCGTGTGTCATACACACAGTATGTGTGTATGAATCTGCATAGGGCTAACGTCTATGTAGCAGGCGTATCACTATGCTTTGTACCGACGTCCCGTCAACACATCACCTTGAGACCTGAGCCCTGTTATAGGGTTAATCTGACATCCCTTATGACCACTTTGATGGGATGAAGGGACAGACAATTCATGCTGTCCAACGGGCTGTTAAAATTCATCCACCCATTTGCTCTTACATTCAGAAGAGGATTGTGGTGTGATAACTTTACTTCATCTATTCCTTCATCCATCTTCTTCTTTTACCAACATACATGAAATAGTGATACATAGCAAGGGCACAGAGGGTAGCAAGTGCTCTAGCCCTGAACACCGATCCAACTATTAGTTACCATCATTCACCACTGCACTTCCAGGACAAGAGGTTACGTAGTCTGTCTTTGACTCCATACCACTAGGGTGTCGATGCTAACAGCTTGACTGCAGTGTGAGCACATCATGTGATTCCTGCATCAGAGGAATGCAGCACACATATAAGGAGCCTTCACTTAGGACCAATTTGACTCCATCAGGGGACAGAGGCTTTAATCCTTTGTCAAAACAGGACAGGTCGATTCCCCAACATACACGTTTTTAGAATGTGTATAGGCACAACAAATACGTACAATAGCTGTTGAAGAATACAGATATATATATATATATATATATATATATGTATATATCTATATATAGATATATATATATACATATACATATATATATTGTGCAAATATATTTTTTCCCATCTCTGCCTCCCTCTCTTTCCTTTCCTCGCTCACTCTTTTTATCAAACACCACATTAATATATGTTTGTTACAGTGCTCACATGACTTAGCTTACACAAATAATATTTGAGAAAATTAAACAAAATACCTGATTTTACTTTAAATTAAATACCTATATCAAGATTACATTTTTAAACTACGCTTTAGAATAGCAATAGCCATAGTCTCCATGTGAGGTAAGACTCGACAAACTTGTGGATCTATGAACATGCTATGGCAGGCGCTATATGCTGCGACAGGCGCGTGCACCAAATATGCCTACAAAACACGCACGTATGGACGTACAAGGATCTCATCAATAATGCATTGGTACTTCATGTTTATGCAATTCACACGGCAGAGAACGAGCAATGGTAACCGTCAGTACATATAACTTCTTGCATTATGCTTGTTTCATTTAACCTCAGCAGACATATCCTTTTGACAAACACAAGTCAAACACAAATATTTAGGCAACCACCGATTCAACACGAAAGAGAGACAAGCTAATGATGATAAGTATTCTGAATCTGCACATACCTGGTAAAATTGTTTTTCTTTCATTTTTGTTAATGCAGGCTTAAAGGGCTTCATGATAACACTGCACCAAGAAAAATAAAACTGTTGTGCCACGGTGATATGCAAATTAATGGCTCCCGCTGAACGCTAGGAAATATATTATTCATAAATTACTCATGTTTATGCAAATTAGGTATACGTAAAACGACCGGTGGGGGTTGGGAACTCTCTGTAAACAGCATAACCGACTAGTCTTGGTTTTCTGGTTTACTGACATTTGACATTTCGAAGACCAAGGACTTATTATTTATCATTCTTTCTTTCTTTCTTTCTTTCTTTCTTTCTTTCTTTCTTTCTTTCTTTCTTTCTTTCTTTCTTTCTTTCTTTCTTTCTCAGAGATAGAATTATTTCAAATATTATTTTCTCTTCTCTTCTTTTCTAATTCTATTTTAATGTCCTTGCATCCATCCATCCATCCATCCATAAATACATCTCCCGTATATGTTTTTGCGCACAATATTATAGTTACGGACTTACGGTAAATATAAAACATAGCCTACGTCATTTTTAATGGACACAGTAGTTGCTCCAGTCGAATTTGCTAGCTAGCTGTTGTTAAATACTTTCACAGTGCTATTTTCCAGTGTAGTAAGTTCCCTTATCAAGCGCACTATTAATATTGGCTAGTTACAAATTTTAGCCATGCTTTAAAGGACCGAACTTAATATCACCTAAGGTTAGAATTGTTTTTGTTTTGTTTTTTTGTTTGCTAGCTAACTTGTTTTCTTGTAACTGAATTTCCATATCATGCGTCTCTGACCGCGGTAAAGATAGCATTAGTGATGCCATTACGTTTGATATTCGTTTACTATTCAAATTCAGCGGCTAATAACGTTTTATTCCTATGGCATAAATGTTTCAAAGTAATTGCGTTTGACTTATCCTAATTTGTGAAATTGTATTCTACAGTGTTATCTTCATAATTACCGCGGTGCCTCGCCGCACGTTATTCTCACCCTGTATTGATAATCTACCTATGCTAACTTGATAGCAGGTCAAATTTAAAATATTTCCAAAATGTCAGTGTCTTTGTTTTGCAGATAACGCCATGTTTCATAATAGCTCACAAAACAAATTTTGGATCTTTGATCATGACCAAAGTCTGGAGGAGCTCAGATGTGAAGCCAATCGGAAATATCGCAGCAAAATGCTTGCCAGTGTGAATGTAAGTTAGAGTGATGAACCAGATGTCTATTTTCTTAATCAATTGTAGTTCAGATTCAATATCTGGTGTTCACAAAGATTGCATTCCCAACATCCCAGTTCTTAAATACCAGAGTGACTGAAAGCCATCGATGACATGATGTTAGTTAATTTCTTCGTTGGGTTAGGACGTGAAACATTTACATTTCATTAGCACTAAAAGTGAATTGTTGCCTGTTATTTAAATAAACAATAGGCAATGTAGAAATAAGAAGTGTAAACATAGTCTGCTTTTTGTAACGTTTCTTGTGTTTCTTCAGCCTGGGGTAAGTGAATCCTTGTTTCTAGACCCCCATGAGGAGATGGTCATCTTCAGACACTATGAGAAGCGACTCATGGACTTCTGCAATGCTTTCAAACCTGTAATGCCCAAATCTGTTGTGGTAGGTAATTCACAAACTTTACAAAACTTATTATCTATATAATATATTATAGCATGTATTATTTATAATATATTGTCACTTCAACAGGGTACAGCTGTAATGTATTTCAGAAGATTCTTTTTGAACAACTCACTGATGGAGTACCATCCCAGGACTATTATGTGAGTTATCGGGTTACCACTGTTATTCTCTATCAAGTTTTTTTTATTCAGTCCCAGTCAAAAGTATCTATTGCATCTATTAACGGACATTGTTGCAACATTTTACAAATGGATCTGTACACCATACTTGTTGTTCTATTTATACACCCCCCCCCCCCCCCCCCCTTATTATGGCATGTTCTGTCTCTAAGGCTGATCTGTGCCTACCTGTCCTGTAAAGTGGATGAGTTTAACGTGTCCAGCACTCAGTTTGTGGGGAATCTGGTGCAGGAGTCTCCAGCTGGACAGGAGAAGGCCCTGGAGCAGATCTTGGAGTATGAACTTCTGCTCATCCAGCAGCTCAACTTTCACCTGGTCATTCACAACCCCTACCGGCCCATGGAGGGCCTGCTTATAGACCTCAAGGTACAGCAGGTGGACATGAAAACGTACTTGTAGTTGAGACAGTGGTGAGCTTTCACATGAGTCAACTTTTTATTCAACATTTGCAGGACACCGACATCCCAAGATACTGTTGCAATATCAGCTACAAAATGCACTTAGTTTCACACCCTGATATTTAAACATAGCCCAGTCTGGGTTTGTATTTGGTATTTGTGGAGGTCCCTTCTGAGCTTCACCCCCCCCCCCCACAGACAAGGTACCCTACCCTGGAGAACCCGGAGTCTCTGAGGAAGAGTGCCGATGACTTCCTCACGCGGGCCACTATGACGGACGCAGGCCTGCTGTTCACGCCCTCTCAGATCGCCCTGACCGCCATCCTGAACAGCGCCTCGCGGGCGGGCCTCAACATGGAGAGGTAGGGCACCAACGCCGTTGATGGAGCAAGGGTGGAGAGATAACGAAGGTTGTGAAGATTATTTTACTGCAATGTTTGATCTGCTCTAACATTAGGTCTGTGTGTTTCAGCTACATGACAGAATGCATGGGGCTGAAGGAGGATAAAGAGACTCTCTCGAAGATGTATGACATAATGAGACGTGAGTCAAATCCAGAGACAGTTGCCGTCCACTAGATGGCGACATTCAGCTGTATAGTTGGTTTATGCTATCTAAATCGGATGCTCGTTTTCTTTCCAGCAAACTAATGAACTTTTTACATAGGAATGAAAAATCTCATAAAGAAGTATGAACTTCCCAAACTTGAGGAAGTGAATGTTTACAAACAGAAGCTGGAAAAAATACACGCTGAATGTGCAACAGCATCGTAAGTAGATACGTTTTAGCCCTCTCCTACTTAGTTGTAATTATATTATTGAAAGTTACTTGTAATGGTATTAGTCATTAGTCAAACAGATTAGTCATTGGCAATAAATGTAATACATTCTTAATCTATATCTATTGACAAAATAACTTTAAGAAATCAAACAAGGACAGTAAGACATTATAACACACAGATAGTTGTTTTCAAACTAACAGTTTTATTTAGCCAGGTCGTTTGTATCTAAGATGCAAAAAGTCCATTGGATTTATTTATTTTTTGGTAGAAAAATAAAAAAGGAACATCAGCTATATGAAATACAGAGGCGGTAAAGAACATCAGTACACTGCTACCCATACCGTCGCACAGCTGATCATGGGACTACTAAAGCCACACTAGGCTACTTGAAAATAAAGCAACGTGTAGCCCTGTCAGGAGAGAAAAGATCATCTAGAACAGGGGGGAGGTTTGAGTCTCTTTGACACAGCTTTTCTACCTTTATTGACAGTACATCTAGAAAGCGACATGTGGTTATGCCAGAATAGGTGACTTGAATGCAGGTGTTAGTGTAGATCTCCTTAATGTATGCATGTTAAAGCCTGGCAGCCTAGCGTGGCTAAACAGGGGGCATCCGTTTTTATCACAAGGATATCAACTCTGCCCCCCCCCCCCAAGTATTGGGCAACGTGTGGTAAAGTTTATGAAGTTCATCCTCTGTGCATTTACAGCAAAAGGAGAAACCGGTGGAAAACCATTTAAACTTGGGGTTGCACACATTGACTGATCTTATAACTCACTAATAGTCAAGTCATGATAGTGAGAATGGAGTCGCAAACGAGTAGAAGCTTCCCATGTTCCCACGCTTAAAGGGACCTTTCTTTTAGTTTCTCAGAGCAGCATATACAGTATATAGGCCCATACACCAAAGCAATTTCCATACAAGGTTACACATGCACAAATTACAAATATCTTCTACAAACTGTTAAGTCTTATCGTACGAAGTTCCTTACCACACAAACAGGGTTTACATACGAGTCAATAAGTGTAGGATGAGTGAAGCAGCATACAAAATATAATACAAGCGGTTGCCGTGCCATGTGGTATGACGCAAGGACAATTTGTAAACGGTAACAGTTGTGAAGTTTGAGGTTGTGTTGTTGGGTTAAAATCACGTGAACAAGGCCAGAGGTTGCTGTGTAAAAGGAGAGTTAAGGCTCGTGTTGTTTGGAGAGGTGCTGGATTCGATTTCCCTGATGATAGTTGACATCGCTACAATGCTTTGGATCGCATCTGCTACACTGTCCTCTTGGAACGTTCCAGGGCGGGCGCAAGAGCTACAAGGAAGAAGTCCCGTCAGGGGGCCCCATGTGGCACGTCTGCGTCCACTCTAAACCAGTCAGAAACAAAAAGGTCGCTGTGCGAGTGACAAGGCCAATCAGAATGCATAAAGTCACTAAAACTATGTCCAGAATTCCCCTCGACGATTCTCTGCATTTTACTGTAGGTTCACTAACTTGGTTGCGCTGTTCAATGTTTTCCTAGCTTGTCTCTCTCATCGAAGCATTATCAAAGTTTAGGTTAATATAAGGAGAGCCGTAGTCTGTTCAAGCTCTTGGGAGATGGGCTTTTGGTTCTGGTGTCAGTGAGACCATCACAGCAGGTCTCCAATCAGCCATATTGCATTCACACTGACAGAAAGCTGCATGCTCATCGGTACAAATCCACGAACTCTTCGGTCCAGCTCTTCATGCCATTACTGTGGTTGGCTGGAACGTTTTTTTAAGTCATCCAATGAGTGAAGTTTTCACATTACCTGGATGGCAGCAGCCAATGACATGATGGTGCACTCGGTCCTGCAAAGAGAAAGTGTAGATGGCTTAAAGGCATTGACTACTGGGTTGGGCCTCATAGCATTCCACATCTATACTACATGTGTAGGAGATGAAGAACTACATGGATTATTACACAAATCCAAAGGGTCCAGTAAGGTGTTGTGAAAACTAGATGGTAGACACATACCTAGATGAGGACTGTTGACAGGCATGGACTTTGGGGGGTGGTGGGTAATGCAGGGAGAGATGATGGTCACCCTCTAATACAGCGTGCAACAACAGCCCATTCATATACTTCAGAACTCATTCACCTGTCCAGCAGATTGTGACTATTCAATATGAAGCTTGAAAAGAAAGTGCATTCCTATTGGGCGTCAACGAAATGACAAAGTTCCTTTGAACAACAAAATGTCTTTACAGGAAAAGAAAGAGGGGATACGAGGATGATGGCCACGTGGCTAAAGAACCCAGAATGACAGAAGAGGTTGGTCAATATCATGTCACATGGATGCAAAATAGTAAATGTTTTGTTACTGTAATGTCACTGCCTCGTGTCTGCAGTGCTGGCTGTGAAACTAACTCCAACCCGTTTTCCACTAGGAGATGTCTGATGACGACCTGCTATGAGAGGTGTGCCGTGTAACGTACGGGTGCAAATGTTGGCAAGGACATTAGAGAACACACTGGTGACCACGAGGTGTCAGGACACTTGCATTCAGTTTCCAAAGACTGCAATGAGGGGAGGGAGGACCCGAAGCATCATCTATTTGTTTTTTTCTATGACAAAATATATTTTTTCTACAGGTGTAATTTAATGCGTCGAGATTAACAAGTAGTCAAAAATCAATATAGCGGTTGCTCTCAGATACACCACCAACGTCTGTTCTAGCCCATTCAGCAGGTTAACTTAGATGAAATTCCGAGAACATTTGTATAAGTATAATACTGTCAGACATAAATTGACCGTTGAATGAATGTGTCCCAAGGAAAACACAGAAATGCATGTATGAGGAAAATGACTCGATTACAAACTTTACAAAAACGGTTTAATAAGTGCATGCATGCATGGCTGATACAATCTGTACTATTCAAAAGTTGTACTACTGTAAACATTTTCATTAACTTGGTTTCTTAGATTATGTGTCATGTCTGGCAGTTTGTTTCATGGCTGAGTCCAACAATCAAAAAAGAAAGGGGTACAATTGGAGGGAAAAATTCAGTTTCTCAATTATATACTCATGATTCCAGCAAGAGAATTTATTTCTGATATAAAATAACCATACTTTTTGCAAGATTAATATCCGATCTAGTACAATCTAGTAGTTCCAAACTAATACAGAGAAAGAAAAATAACAAATAAGATAGGAAACACTAGTTTCAGCACTTTGTGGAAATTGTCACAACCATAAAATAAATCACTCACAAATTACAGTATAAAAAGCATGATAGCTCACAATCCAGTTATATGAAAAAGAAATAAAATGAAAACAAGGTGGACTAGCTTCTTCGTCTCAGTTGACTTTCCTCATATTAAGTAGGGAGGGGGATTTACACTTTGGCAACCGTTGGTGTCAAAAAACCGCATGTCTTGGGTACGTGAAGCATTTTTTTGGGGAAATCTTAATATTTGGCCCTTATGATAAAGGGGAATGAAATGTACCCAAGTCATAAATGCGTGAACACAAATGTGTGTTGAAAAGAAATCAAAAACAAAAGAATAAAATAATTTCCTGCCTATGCTGTAGTAAAACGTCACTGGTTTAGTTTCATAGGTACTGCTTTGGCTGCACAGCCGCTGTTGTTGCATAGCTCTTGTGGCGATGGGGGGATGGGCAGGGCTGTTGGAGAGGGACGTGGACATGGAGGGGGTGGAGGGGTGGTTGCCATGGTGATGTGGGTGGAGCATGCCGGGTCCCCCTGTGCGACTCCGGAGGAGACAGGGACATGGAGGGAGAACAGGAGAGTGGAGGGGGGCGGCTGTACTACCTGGTGATGTTCGACGCGGAATATTGAACCTGCTTCTGCTGGAGGAGCTCCGTGATGGCCAGCAGCTTTTTCAGCACGTGCTGTAGGGGGCGATAGAGAGACACAGCACATGAAGGGATCAGGCTCCCCGGCAACTACAGAGGGAGAACAGACGACAGGTAGGGGGTGCTGACCTGCTGGGCTCCCCTCTCGTTGCTCAGGGTGCGGAGCTCGTCCGAGTGTGCGGCGCAGACCTCGTGCAGTGCAGCCAAGTCGCGGGACAAGTCCGTCCTAAAGTGCTCTGTGGTCTCTGGCAGGTCAGGGACGTTCTGGCAAAATGCACACACAGACACACAAACGCCTATCAAACCAATGCCTTGACCTCCAGGTAGCATTCCCACTGTAGGTCACATCAAAACTAACAGCGGTGATAACAAGGCAACCTACCCCTAACTCATCCAGGAACATGATCATGCGGTGTTTGTTGTTTTTGATGAAAGGGTTCACCCCCTCCATGTAGGGCTCCTATGGTTAAAAAGTAAGATGAAGTGTCAATGCTCAGCAATAAGAGTCAAACATGTCCACCCTATTTCTAGTCTGGGGTGTAGAGGGTGCTACCTTGGCTCCAAACTCCACCAGGTTGGCTAGGTTCTGGACAGACTTGGCCACCAGGGTGAGGGTCCGGCCCGCGGTGGAAGACGGGGGGTCTGCGCAGACAGAGGGCAACGAGTGTGTATCAGTGACATGTGGAGCGCGTACGATGCATTTAAGGGGGGGGGGGGTTGACTGCTGGCGGGGAGCTGTGGGCTTACCGGCTATGATGTTGAACATCCTGGGGTTGAGGATGGCCGGGCAGATTAACCTCAGGAAGACGAAGCCGCTGGAGGAAGGAGACAGACAAGCAGCCGTTATATGAAAGCAGACGCATCGTCCTCTCACGCCCCACACACCCCAACATGTTTTGTCTAGGGAACAAAATCATCCCCTGGGAAGGCTGGGAGTGTCTGTGGGGGGGTCGTACCTTACGACTCTGGTCCTCATGGTGGTGTTGGTGGGCCACTTCTCCTGCACCGACCTCTGCAGGCAGCCGTAGATGAACCTCAGGGTCCTGGAGGGGCCACAAGGGGGGGAAACAATTAGCCGGAGCACATGTCTGGTAAGGCCGCTGGGCGAGCCAAACCTCGCGGTGCGGTCGGCCTGGGTCTTTGTGACCGTACAACAGGTTGTGTTTGGGGCGTTCTTACGGGGGCAGGATCTCAGCAGCCATGAAGATCTTCTCCACCAGCTCCGACAGGATGTTGAGGAGATGGGCCAGGTTGAGGTTCACGTCCTCGTTCTTCTCCAGTTTGGAGGGGTTCAGCTGGGAACACGGGAGGCACATGGTCAGGACCACATCCACAGTGCGTACGGTGGTCCCACATGAGGTGGGAACGCAAGCAAAAGGAAAACTGATGTGACCGTTATTTAACAGTTGACAGAGAACAGAGCCAGGTGCCACACTAAACTCTCATAGAAAATAAACAGAATCACCAAAGGAGTCTGCACCAAGGCCGACACTGGGAAACCTATTTTTGCTGTGACTAAACTGTCCTCCTCAGCCAAAGCACCGATATGATGTTACAAACACAAAGTACTCGATGCCACTTCAGAGATAATGCTTGTTACTTTCAAACCCTTCGCTGAGAGGCAGCTGGGTTGAACGTACGCACACGCTCCAGGCGTCCGTATGTGTGTGTGAGTGTGTGTGTGTGTGTGTGTGTGTGCGAGCCCCAGCGTTTACCTCACAGGACTGCTTGCTCTCCATGATCTTGAGGATGCTGTCTTTGAGGGCGTGGTGGACGAAGGGCGTGGCCGTGGCCTTCATGTACTGCTCCATCAGCGTGCTGGCCAGCGTGGTCGCCCGGAACAACGTCGTTGCCTCGTCTGGGACACAAACACAAACACATCGTGTTGAAATGACACTGCCCTTGCATACACCCAGACCCTGTGCTGTTTGGGGAGCTGCCCCTGTGGCTCTGTGGGGGGGGGGGCTGCACCTTCCACGTTGATCTCCCGGTCGTTGAGGGTCCTGAGGAGGGGCGCCTCGGCCTTCTCGTGGCGGAAGATGCGCAGCAGGAGGCTGGCCAGCATGGTGCGGTCCTGCCCACAGACGTGGGCCAGCGCGTAGATCACGTGGAACTCCTTCTGCAGGATCATCTAAGGACACGGACACACACACGGACACACATGGACACACACGGACACACACGGACACACACGGACACACACGGACACACACAGAGAGTGAAAGAGGAACTGTCATTTCAAGTGGATAATGGACCCGGCTGAAGCAGTGGTTTCACAACCTTATGCCCCCCGCCCCCCTCCAATGGCATGACTTGTGGGTCGCTGCGGACCTCTTTGAATTCGCAGTACTCCTCCTCCGGCATGATCTTCTCCATGGAGTAGCGGGCGCGCACGCGCAGGGAGCCCGGCTCGATGCCCTTCAGGGGCACGTGGGAGCTGAGCGGAAACCACTCGTCGATCATCTGGCCCTTCTGCAGGCGACTCAGCTGGCAGCGCATGAACACTGGGAAGGAGGGGCGGACGATGAGAGAACGCAGGTTCGAGTCACCGGGCCGTCACGGATACAAATCTGCGTGGTAGCAAGAGTGAAGATACCATAAAAAAAAAAAGAAGAAGCGGGCGGAACTCACAAATGTCACTCTCTTTGCTCTTCTTTGTCTTGTTGCTGAGGCTGATTTCAAAGCGGTTGATTTCACAGGACAAGTCACTGGAGAAAAAAAAACAGAGAAGAAGAAGAACACTCAGGAAAATAGCACGATGAAAATAAAAACACACACACTGAACCAAAAGGCTGAGCCAGCGCGGCCCACGGGGGGGCAGCGGGCCCGGTGCAGAGCGCGTGAGCGTGCCACTGACTCGAAGATGAACTCCTCGGTGAAGACGGGGTTCTGGCCCTCCCTGGGGTGGGTCTTGGCCACCTGCACGCTGTTCAGGTAGATGTTGCAGTAGGGGTTGGTGAAGTGCTTCACCGGCAGCTTGTGGGCCTCCTCCACGTAGAGCACCAGGCTGCTCACCTGCAGACAACACACACACGCGCGCGCCCGGAGGTGAAACCACAGCGGGCCACCGCTCCCACGGAGACGACGGCGTCGCGTACCCGCGTCCTCCGGTCCGGGGACACGCACATTTCAACAACATGAAACCTGTGAGGGGTGTAGTGCGTACTTGTCGGAGCCTCTTGTTGGGAGTGGGCTGGGTGGGTTTCCGAAGGTTACTGCAGAACGTTTGCAGACACTTCATCCAGTCCTAGAAGGAGAACAGCAGACAGAAAACACTGATATGAGACTTTGGCAGGGTGTGAACTTGTCCTTGGAACAGAAATAGAAGCTTGCTGGCTGCGCACTCACGCACACACACTCGCACACGCACACACGCACACGCGCACACACACAAAAAACACATAACAAAGCAGGGAGACAGACACAGGGAAAAAAAGGGAAAGAAATAAAAGGAGAGGATATTCCTCCTAACCTGTGCCTGCTCCGGAGTCTCGCCTGCAAAGTAGAAGATGTACTGTTCCTCGCTGAAGTGCTGCACCACGATCTGGAAACAGTTTGGCCTGCGACACAAGGGGGACACCGTGTCAAAAGTCCCGCCCGGACAACCTCCCCATGACGCCAGAGCGCGGTGCGGTCGGGGGGGGGGGGGGGGGGGGGGCGCTCACCTGCCGAACAGACTGTCGTGCACGCCGTAGACGGAGCACACGCTCAGGTCGATCAGCCCTTTGGGTTTGGTGGCTCTCTTCTCGCTCTCAAAGTAGATGAGCTGGGCGTCGTTGCCCTCCAGGATGAAGTAGAGGTTCTTCCACCGCTTGCCTTTGCCTGGGTGGGGAGGGAGGGTGGGAGGGTAGGTTACAGGGGCTGTGACAGGCTGAGAAGGAGAGAGAACGTCGGGGAGCCCGTCTTGGTACCTTTGTTGAATAGGATGTAGCCTTTCTTGACAATGTTCTTGTAGAAGGCGTCCTTCGTCTTCCGTCGTATAGTGTTGTAAATCTCTTTCCCGTCCACCAAGTCAGAGATGACCTGCTCCTGGTGCTGAAAACGTATGGACAGAGAGTTACACTTTCCATCCACACTCAGGTCTTAGGGGGCAAACTGCCTCGAGGAACATTCACCTGTACGGACACGGCATCTTTCAGGGTGTAGCCCTCGACGATCTGCTCCTTCTTGTAATGGTCCACGACGTCATCAACACTGCCGCAAAGACAAGAAGGATTGTGAGATGCTGACGAGCGCCGAGCACCGCCGCGAAGAGCGCGAGCTAAGTCATCCACTAGGGAACCCCGCTGAGGGTATGTCTAACGCCAAAGAGTGGTCCTGGAGGGGGGGTCTCCCACGTACCTGTTGTAGTACCTCCCCCCCATCATGTACTGGTTGGTGGGGGTGGGGCATATCTTAAACCTTTGGATGTTCTCGTTGGTGCGAAAGAACAGGGAGTAGTCCCCCGGGGTGTTGTCTGACGGCCGCACCAGGAAGCTGCACACCTGGCCAACTGAGGGGCAGGGAGAGGCTGGTTCATTTGATAAGTACGCCCTCGTGCAGTCACCCAAACCCCACTTTGCTGCTCGCGAGCATAGAGACACACAGTGTGGTACCTGTCATCAGCAAGTTGTAGGCCTCCTGCTTGCTGATCTTCCCATGATACCACCTGCAAAAAAAAAAAAGCACCACCAAGGCAAAGTTAGACCGAAACATACCCTAATTGAACACGCACATGGTGTACCACATTTCCTGTTCTGACAGTGCTGGTTCAAAAAAAAAAAAAAATAGGTCGCTACGATTAAAGTTTAGCCACAGCTGCAAGCCCCTGCCTGGTGAAGCCACACAATAACTAAGTCACTGAGACGACAGTGTAGGAGAGCTGCTCGGCAAAAAGGACGCGGCCGTGGATTGCGTTGGGAATCCCTAGCGATGCATACCGTAAACAGCGCGCTCCCCCACGCCACACGCACGGATCATTTGGCTGGAGGACAAGGTAAACACGGGCCCTCTCGCGCCAAGCCACCCGCAGAAGATGCACTAGAAGGGGCGTGAACGATGGGTCGTCGAAGGGCACGGACACCGCAGTCATTCTCATGAATCATTTGGAGTTGAAACCAAGTGGCCAAGTGCCAAGTCCCATGGAGCAGTATCGAGCTAACAAACGTGTTGACAGAACTCAGGCAGTGGTAGAAAAGGATAACAAGGGGCTTTGAAACTTACACTTTGCCTTCGTGTGGGTCCTCCTCCCGTCCCTGCAAACCCAAAAGAGCAGTCAGTCAGTCAGTCAGTCAGTCAAACACATAGGCGTGAGCGTGCTGACGGGCTGGGGATACAGGGAGCCCTGCAGGGGGGGAACACTCACCACCTCCTCCACCAGGTCCTCCACGATCAGGCCCTGCTCCTCGGTGCGCACGTTGGTCACCCACATCCACCCGTCGTCCAGTTCATTGTGAACGATAAACATGTCCCCTTTCAGGAAGCTGGGAAGGAAAAAAGGGAGAACCACGTCAGGACACGGATCCAAAGGGTCTTTTTCATACGGCAGCCACAGACACTCGTGTCTGAAATCCGTTATTGTGTTGGCAGGAGAAACATCTGGCTGTGTAGGAAGACTTCAGTTCCTCTGCTCTACCAGCAGGTGTCACCTCTGAGCTACACAACAACCCCCCCTGTCCACGGCCATACAGCTGGCATGTTCCTTAGTGAAAATGGGCCTGGGCCGCTTGGTGCCGGGGGGGTCATGTTGCAGAGTGAGGAGCTGGGCTCAGCCAGATGGTCCTCCCGTTTGGGAGGAGGGTATGGCCCAGGCAGACTCTTAGTGGGCCTGACAGGATCTCCAGCTGAACGACTTGGACCCGGCTTTGACCTATCGCCATGCCAGGCACACACTGCTGTTCCCATTCTGCACTGAGGAGAGTAGCGGGCCGGGATGAAGACCACACGACGACCGTGGAACAGTCTTTCACCACACCGAGTAACACGAGGACTCTGTGTTTTTACAATGGGGCTTGATCCACACGCCTGGCTTTGACCAGTAGAGCCTGTTGAATGACGCGGTGTCACACACACCTCTTTCTCTCTCTCTCTCTCTCTCTCTCCCTCCCCCCCCCCCTTCCCCTCCCCCCCCCCCCCCCCCCCCCCCCCAGGTAGACATGGCTGCTGTGACGCTCTAGCACTCACCTGATCTCATCGGTTTCTGGCACTTTGGTGTATGGAAGAATGGCCCTCACTCTCCTCCGGTCCTCTACGGGCTGTAGACACACGACAACCAAACTGTAAACACGGTACAAGAGACGCCCGACCGTGAATCTGAGCTTACGACTAAAACAACGGCAACGCCGCAAAACCCCCCATTTCACACCACAGCAAGACATTCTGCAAAAAAGTACAAGCTGCCAACAGGCACAGTATAGGTGACGACTATAGATCCTATATGACTGTAGGCAGCCGCTCTGGGCTCCAGGGCAGCTCCTCGGTCTAACCTCCGGGGGCGCCACCGGCGACAGCAGCTTCTCTCCTTTCAGCAGGCAGGACACGTAGCTGTAGTAGCCGATTAGGTCCGAGAGAGACGAGAACCGCCGTCCGCCGATGTAATAGTCTCCACACATGGCGATTATCCTGTCGGAACACAGGGCATGACAGTAAGGTCACTGTAGAATAAAAAAGAAAGTGTTAGGGCACAGGAACTCATAAATTGTGGGGGGGGGGGGGCGCGTCCCTTGGTCACCATCTCAAGCAAACTAATTCTACAGCATTGGCTGTAATAGTCGGCCTGAACAGATCCTTGGCGACAGAGGGTGGCGGGGAGAACCAAAGAGCCTTTGTGGTGGACGTCTTTCTAACGTAGCAGAACATCAGCCGGCTACGGTGACTCATCAGACGACGAGTCATCGGAGCTGAGAGCCCTGAACCGGTTCCAGAAAACGATGACAATCATCCGAATTAAAACCCTGTCCGATGACAGTTCCCGGTGGGGGAGCACCAAATCCCGATTACCGGAACAGACGTGAGCGATTACCGGGTAATCATAACAAATGCACACTTGCTGGCAGGCTGCAGACAATGGCATCCAAGGACATTTACCCGCCAAGGTTTGGGCTACATCGTTAACCTCCCATTCCTAATGGCCTTTCACGAAGGCTTCTCCTCAAATTGATGATGTCATGTCTCCTCTTTGGGGTGACGAGTCAGACGATGATGTCATTATTAGGCCACTTAATTAGCGCGGTGCCAAACGAATCAACTGGAAAACATCCGCTGTGTATCCCTTCTGGAAAAATAAATGGCATCATTAATTTAAAGTAAGCGAGACACCAATGGCCTTTTGTAGGCACTCTGTCTAACGTAAACAACCCCCCCACCACCTTCCCTTACGGAAGCACCACAAGAGCGGATCTGATTACTTCACAATTTTACATGCAATGAGAACAGAACTACAAAGAGAGAGTGGGGGCGGGAGACCGATAGAGAGAGGAAGAGAGTATCGCTAGAGAGAGAGAGAGAGAGAGAGAGTGAGAGTGAGAGTGAGAGTAGCTGATTTTGCTCTCAGGTGCCGTGCCGTGCGTGGGCCGCTGGAGTGTTTTCCTAGGCCTAACGTGACCTGATGGGAGATGGACTCTTGATGGCTGAGACAACACAGCGGGCAGAGGGGGCTGTCTGTCTGCCTGCCTGTCTGTCTGCCTGCCTGTCTGTCTGTCTGTCTGTCTGCCTGCCTGTCTGCCTGTCTGCCTGTCTGCCTGTCTGCCTGTCTGCCTGTCTGTCGGGTAATCAGACACTGTGAGGTATTGTCCGGCCGTCTTTTCCCTTTCACTTCAGGGCCGCCCACGCACCGCCTCGTCAAAGACTCTCTCTCTCCGTGACTCCACCTCCCCCCGCCCACACACACAGACACGGCTCCTCTACAGAGGTGTCCTCATTGACTTGCTATCAGTACAGCCTTACGTCGGTTTCTGTTCTGCGGTGGTTGACTCTTGAGTGGGACAAAGTTTTACATGTGGAGAGCCTAGAGTTAAAAATGGACCTGAAACCAAATCTAAGTATGAACATAAAATGAAAATAGTTTTTAGTTTGTATGGGTTGGATGTTCGAACTCTGAATATACAAAAAGAATAAAGGGGGAGACGTTCGTCTGTGTGTGTGTGTGTGTGTGTGTGTGTGTGTGTGTGTGCGTGTGTGTGTGTGTGTCTGACCTGAAGTGATTGACCAGACTGGTCACGCTGAGGAAGGACAGGACGAAGGAGCCGGGCCGGCGGTCGCTCTCCCTGATGAGGTAGCTGCCCGGGTCCCTGGCTTGGCGCAGCCTCTCCTCGGCTATGGTCCGGTCCAGCTTCCCGTGGTACCACCTTGCAGAGGGGAGAGAGGGATGCGTTGATGTGGAACAGTGCAGCGGACAAGTGACATTGCCTAGACCGCCAGGAGTCGCATACAATTAGGAAGTGAGATGATAAGAGTACTCGAAAAAACAGAGTCAAACGGAGCCTTTTCAAAGTGCTGGGGGAAAGCAATTAGCCTAATGGCTGGGGAGGTCCAGATGAGGTGCATGCAGTAAATACTTGGTGGTGAATTATTAAATCCTATGAATTCATGGATGAACCAAATGTTTTCCAGGCGTTTTTCATAGACTTGTGTGTTTTTATTTTCCATTCGCCTCCTTCTCTCGTTCACGTCAGCTCGCGCTCAATCATTGACTGGTTCCACTCAAAATCAAACATTCACCCTCCTTGTGCCTGGTACTCTCAATCAACAATCCCACCATTCACAAGCCATTACGTTGACACAAAGGAATTATCCCAAGTAAAGTGCATAAAGGAAAGTTGCCAAAGAAACTTTGAGGCAGAAGAATGTGGCGTCAACTGAGGACGTGAACTTCACGTACGAGCTATTTCAGACAGCCACTCAAATATGAAGCCAATAGTTAACTTAGAGCGTACCGAAAGAGAGCAGAGTCTCTATCTAGGTAGCCAACCCGGAGTTAACCAGGCGGAGGGGGGAGACAGGAGAGTGTAAAAGCTAAAAGCTTTTTGAAGCCTCCGCCGGACCATTAAAATCTAGCTGCTTTCTGAATTAAACAGAAGCTCTTTAAAAAAAAAACGCTGGTTAAAGTTTCAGCAGTCAGAGCCTAACCGACTGAATTAACACGCTCTTCTAGATTTAGGGTCGGCGAGCGGCGCCTAGGAACAGCCCTGGAAGAACGAGAGAGAGAGAAAAAAAGAAAGTGTCCCGTGGCGAGATGAATGAGGTGCTGCGGTAGCTCTCTACACAGGAGGCTCTAAGGGCTGCCGTCTGGCTTAGAGGAGCAGAGGTCTCCGCTCGTAAAAGGAAAAAAGTACAAGAGTGATGAGGTCTGCGATGGGGCGAGAGAGAGAGAGAGAGAGAGGGAGAGGAAGGGAAGGGGGGAGGCTAAGGTTCTGTGAAAAGGCTCGGAGGCTGGCGGCAGGATTTGTGTGATGGATCGAACATTGAAGATGACAGAAGCGACGAGGAAGGGGAGTGTGAGATGGAGAGAAGAGGGGAGGGGAGCAAAGAAAGACTCAAGTTCTACAGCGAGAGTGAGTGAAGGGGGCAGGGAGGGAATGGAATGAGCCTGGGGAGGGAGAGAGAGACACAGATAGCGAGGCCCCGCCGTATAAGGGGGAGACAGAAAGATGAAACCCTTCTCTCAAACCCCTGCACCTGAGCGGCCTAGGTTGGATTGACTGGCAGAACGCGTTTGTGTCGAGCCCGCAGCGGCGGCACAGGTCTTGACGGACGGGCAGATGCTTCTCCTCCCGCCTCCCCCCGTCCTGCTCGGCCGTCCTCGGCCTGCGGGCACCCCAGGCACTCCTCGCTGCTCCTCTGTCAGCAGCCTACAGTTCCTTCAGACAGTGGAGCGTCTTGCACATGAAAACAGGCTCACCTTAAGTCAAAAGGATGAGCATTCAGCAGTTCAGCGCTGTTCATCTGCATGGACCAGACGGCCTTATAAG
The DNA here is from genome assembly GCA_026901105.3 of Galaxias olidus. Taxonomy (NCBI): domain Eukaryota; kingdom Metazoa; phylum Chordata; class Actinopteri; order Galaxiiformes; family Galaxiidae; genus Galaxias; species Galaxias olidus. The sequence continues at coordinate 151,510 of JAPMUY010002228.1, forward strand.
GCAGAGTGCGAGGAGAAGTTTAGCCACCGTTCAGAGGGAGGGATAGTCAGCGGGGCTGTTCTCGTCTGCCATGCTGCTCTGTCTATCAGAAGTGGCATGCAAGATGTTCAAGTCTTTCAGGGCCTCAGACAACGTCTCATTAGTGGCCCACTTCACACACAACAAAGTGACAGGCTGCTGTCGAGCAAAACGAGGATAAAGAGAATGGACAGATTGAGGGGGAAAAACGCTGAGACAGTGTGGAGTGAGACAAAAAAAAGGAGTGTATCCAAAACAGACTTTGAAAGCCCGGCTTTAATGAAAAGACGCTTGCAGACCTAGCTAGAAGACTACTGATGCTCTAGCCTATAACCTAAGCCAACCCTATACAAAAGCCCAGCTAGCAACCGCCAAGCCTTTAAAAGAAACAGCACCACACGTCCGTCTGAACTTGCCTTACAGTACCAACGATCAGCGTATCTCTCTGGGCATTGTCTGGCTGCACCGGCCCCGTAATGGCGTGCCGTCCTCAACAAAGCCTGGAGAGAAAAGCCTTCCGTGGATTGGATGGGCATCCTCATTAAAGCTCACAGATGGGGAGGGGGGGAGCGTAGGTCAAAGCACTGCTCCAGGAGAAGGGGTCCCGGTACGCTGTTCTGTTTTGGAGCCACGGCGAGACGGTGAGGGCGCTGTGCAGATTTACAGGGGGGAGAAAAATGCTCCGCCAGCAGACGCCGGGCTCCTATAGAGAAATCCCCCCCGGGGCTGTGTGTCTTCTTGAACACACTGCTCTGCTGGTCGGCTGCGTAGTTGGCGGGCAGATGTTCAGGCACTGCAGCACCTGGCTAATAGGCTGCTGTGCTGCTTAGAGACAAACTCTCAAGAAGTAGGACATATAATCTGGTGTGTTATTGACTGCAGTGTCCTCCTGGGCTATACTGGTTTTTATATTGGGTGTCTGAGAGGTAAAACCGACAGATTTGGGGCTGATTGGCCTCTTTTCATGTCTAGCAATAAGTTAAGGAATTTAGGATCCCACGTTAAGGAACATGGACCACAGAATCAATATTGTGTTCCTTGTTAGGGGAATGGGGCTAGGTTAAGCTTTGATACGTCTGTTCAGGTCCATGAAATGCAAACTTTCTTAAACATCAAACATCAGTGACCAGCTTCTAACCAGTAACCAGCGCCTGTCACTTACGGACCGTTCTCAAAACGGAGTCCTTCTCTTGAACAAAGAACAAATGAAACACGTGAGCAAAGGTAGGTGACCGATGAACGAGTAGGAAGGTAAGCGAGTCGCAGCCACAGGACAACCACATCGCTGCACCGGCAGGCGGCACCATGTCGAGTGTGACCTCTGCCTTGTACGGTTGTGCGTGCGTCGTACTGCGCAAGCAGCAACCAGATGGGGGCCGAGAGAACTGTCAACACAACCCCTGAACACGGCAGCTTTCTCAGGCTGAGGAATGCCTGGTCGTGTTACTGCATGAACAGAGCCACGCACCGAGGCTCTTTGCTCTCCTACACCGGTAGCCAAAGCAACGCTGTCCTGGTTAGGCCAAGCTTTTGTCAGGTATGCTTTCTGAGCATTTGGGGGGGGAAATATTTTAGCAGACATTTATATGATTTTTTTTATTTTTTTTTTAGTTTGATTTAAAGTTTGGTATTGACTTGACTATGTCATGGTGGAGAAATGCAGTGCAAATTCTTGCAGCTGTCATTTAGTGTCTCTCTCTCTCTCTCTCTCTCTCTCTCTCTCTCTCTCTCTCTCTCTCTCTCTCTCTCTCTCTCTCTCTCTCTCTCTCTCTCTCTCTCTCTCTCTCTCTCTCTCTCTCTCTCTCTCTCTCTCTCTCTCTCTCTCTCTCTCTCTCTCTCTCTCTCTCTCTCTCTCTCTCTCTCTCTCTCTCTCTCTCTCTCTCTCTCTCTCGCAAGTGAGTACCTACAATTAGCCACACCACCTAGTTTCCGTTCATAGACACAAGAGGAAGCATGTTAGTTTGATGTACACTGCAGAAGCCTGGGTGAAAAAGTGGTGGTGCACATCAATGCGGTACTAGCTGCTGTGAACAGACATCCCCTTTGAAACATTAAACCAAACGCCTAAGCTGTGGTCTTCCATCTTAATCCAGGTTTGACAATCATAACTCAGATGAAACGGCATAAACGATGCAAGATTTTTTTAAAGAAATATTCGTTGTTTATCTACATCTACAAAAGTTGTAGAACGGACAACCGGACTATTTTTTCTAGACTAACAAAAAGCATCGAACGTAAAAGGTTTCTGAATAACTAAAAGTAAACCTCTTGCTGTTTGAGGGGGCATCTTTGAACCTGACATATTATAAAGGAAACACAAGCCAATACACGCCACACAGCCTAGAACAGGACTACTGCAGGCATGTTCTCTACGGGAGGCTTGACTTGAGATCAGAAACGGATCAGTGTGTCGTCTCTGACCTTTGTGGTTAGCCGTGGATGGGTGATTTCAAGGGGTGGGGGGGTGGGATTGAAGGGACGAGCTGGGGGGGCTGAGACCTCTCGATTTGCCAGGCTATGCCTCTCTGACTGCATCGGGCCCGCTCAGCCCGATGTGACTTGATCGAGGTGGACAGATTCCCTGTCTTTTTCCGTCTCGCTCCACTCCTTTGTGCACTCCGTCTGTGGGGTTGTGATTTTTACTCTTCCATCACGATAGACGCTGCCACGCACAAACATCTCCACAGACATGTTTTTTTCTCTACCATCACGACAGACGCTGCCACGCACAAACGTCTCCACAGACATCAGATGCACAGCTAATGCAACTACACCTCTATACATTAGCCGTGTTCATCAGTGGTGCAGCCGTCTGTCGTGGAAAAGAAAAGAGTGCCCTTTGCATCTGCTCAGCATAGGAGATGTTACGGTGCCTGGGTGACCTTACACATCAGGAGGATTCGAAGCCATTACAGAACTATTCACATAGACCTGACCTTGATATGTCAAAGACGGCAGTCATAAGTCAAGAAGGTGCATTTGGAATCTTGGCAAATAGAAACCCTTGCAGCCCTGACTAAACTTAAAAATGTCATAGTCATCAGAATAATAATTGTATATTATCAACGCATTTAAGTCAAAAACTGGTAAGATTAAACGCTGGGGACTTGCACAACACGAAAACGTGAATTTGACCCATCAAAACTTTAACAGGATTGTAAATGGCTCATGGACGAAACTCTGCGTCCTGTGTGAAATAACCCTCAAGAAATTCAAGAGGTTGAAAATACTTATTGACGTGCAAATTAATTCCACTACAAAAACATCCCCGGTGTGCAAAGACCTTAAGAGCAAAAGGATAAATCAGTTGCAAGTAAAAACAATGGCAGCGAATTTTTGGGGGAAATATAACGGTGGCCATAAGGCCCTACAGAAATAGAAGAGGGAACTCATTTTTTCATTGCACATTGTCAAAGCTACAATTAAAAATGTATAACTCCCACAGCTCCAATACTAAAATGGGAATGTTTTTTTCACTGCAACTAAAAATATCAATGAGAAGCAACTACTGCCGGATTACAAACTGTCTGGAATATTGCTAAGACTAAAGATTTAGACATCAGGACAATCTGGTAAAACTATATAGATGTAAAGCTCAAATCCTACACTTTTTTGCACAACGTAAACTCAATTCTAGGCTGACTCAGTAAAGTATCATTTACACTATCTCAATTAGAGAAAGCGAGATCTTTTAAATCGGACTCAAGTCCAACCAGCCTGTGAGTGGAGGGACGGACGGTCGAGGACGCCTTGGTGCCCCACTTACGTTGAGTTTCCCCTGTGCTGCATCTCCACACTGTCTATCCCGAGCTCTCACAAGGTGTGCCCACTCCTCTGATGCTGATGCTGCTGCTGCCGGGGTAAACGGTGAGCCAGAGGGGCCGGGAACTGAAGGCTCCGTGGAGGAAAGCACAGCGAACGCAAACCCCAATCCATGCAAGGCATCGTGCTGCCAAGACGCTGCCCCCACACGGTCATCTCTATCCTCCAGAGACCCAGAGCCAGATCTGAAGACGCAGGACAGAGTGGTACGGCGGGAGGCTTGACAGATGTGGAGGGTCCTGCTCAGTGAGGTGAAATAAATCTGATGATCGGATGTCCAGAGCTGTTAGCCCATCTTCCAGTCACTCTGAGGGGAGAGACAAGTTGGTCTTTCAGGATTAGGAGGCTGAGTCGGTCTGCGTACTCCAGTTAGGAGGGAGCGATATGCAGCTCTCTCGCTCTTCCCCTCTCCCTCCCTCAGTCTGTCTCTCTCCATCCTCCTCTCTCGGGAGTCTAAAATAAAGTCATGCATCGTGAACAAGAAAGCCTATTGGTTATTTGAAGCAGTGGGGCCGTACAGGTAGGGAGTGGCATCTCTGAATGAATGAACACTCACAAACACAAGTTGGGTAGCAAACAACACACAATCCCATGACCCATATTGGCCTCACAGCGAGGGCTTACACTTGTAGGCTTGTGCAAGGCTCAAAACACACACAAACGCTTGTCTTTCTCTGACACACACACACGGTTTTGTGAAACCCTCTCACTATGAAAATCCTTACTAGTAACAAATCACCATAACACTTTACTAAATGAACAAACATTGGTTTTCTAATGTAAACACCGGAGGAGCTTTGTGCTGCAGAAAACCATTATGCAAATCATGCTCCTTCAACCATTTTTATTATGGCACTAATTTTCCATCGTGGAAAAAGGTGACTGACTACAGGGCTGGGAGCAGCTGTAAAAACGCGGTGGCTCCCTTCACACATGACGGAGTGACACAGCTTTGTTACCCTCCGTCCGAGCACCGGAGTGACAGCACGCAGGGACAAGGCTGGCTGGCACATGGCTACAGATGAACAGGACCAGGGAGGCAAAGACGGAACGGTGAGAATAGAACACGGGGGTGATGTTTGGCTGGCCTCCGCGTGGCTCCCATTTCCATGCCAACGTTGTTTTTGACATCTCATTTACCACGTTCAGACTGCGGCAACAGCCGTGGCCAACACATGCCTGGTGATGCTGTAAAACCGCTGGGACAACAACAAGGATTATCTGACCCACGTCAGCAGCCCTGGTCGTGACCCGAGGTGTGCCCTGCTCTGACTTGGCTCGTCAGTGGAATGAAAAAGGGGTACCGTCATCAAGTGAACCCCTGATGGCCACAAACTGATGGCTAGTCTTAAGCGGTTACAATCCTTTTTACACAATTATGGGGTGAACGATAGATGAAGAATATTGCGTCTCAAATCAAAACGTTTGCTTTATTAAGAGGGAAATATCTTTTTTTAATTTTGCTGAAAAGCTTAAAATGTGACTCTTTGCTATTTACATTTTTAAACGCGGAAATGGTTGAGCTTTTTGCACGATGCCTGTAGAACTCACGTTAGTGTTCACTTATTTGGTTTTGGTGGTGGAGTTATGCTAATAAAATCAGTTCCCACATGAGAGATCGCTCCACTGCCAAATACCAAAGAAAAACATTAAATTATCTCCATGCACCTGCTAATATTACCATCAACTATTACTGACCCAGGTGAAAACACTTGCAAAGGAGAAATCTTAAACAAAATTTTAAAGACCATATCAAGTACAAAATACAGGCCATATAAGGGTCCTGTCATTTATGTATGTTTTTTGTGTACTATACATTGCTTTGATACATTAGTGTATGTCCATGCCTGCATAGTGAAAAAACAATGTCTACAACATGCAATATACCATTGCTGATATTAGCTAGCTCTTCTTAGAACACTTTTACTAGTTTGGACATATTTATAATAATAATCATTGTAAAAGATTGACCAATGTCAAACTAGCATGAAACGTCTGAGGATCCTGTGGAGGCCACGAGTGACTCAGAAGTCTTGAAAACAGGATGCAGGAGAGAAAAGGCAGGGCAGTGAGGGTATTGGAGGGGCATGACAGGACATTGCATAACGTGTAGAAAAATGCATGGAAACCGTAGACCTTGCCTCATCAATGAACCGCGCAGAGCCCGACTTAAAAGAACACAGCCCTGACGGCAGCAAAAAGATCCAGTGCATGAATTAGAGAAACTACAAACAACATGGGAACAACAAAAGGACTACAGAGCACCACCTTAACCAGGAAGTGAGATGGTGCACAACGTTTGTGTTAATGGAATAATAGAAGCCTACAGTTGGACCGTGGCACGGCAGGAAACTCTTGCACAAATTTCAAAAAGCCTCTGCCAGGATATTACAGTATTTATGATGGCTGGAATAGGCAGTGATTAAATCTCTAAAATTATTGAGACAAGCTACTGATACAAAGTTAATTGTTAAAATGAGAATACATGGTCTGGCCCTGAACGAATGATCAGGTCAGGTATTGGTTCTTCCTCATTTTAAAAACAAATGTATGGTGTGCGTGCTCCGTTAGAACTTCAACTAAGACATTTCTATGACCAAATGCTTATCTGGCAAACTCATTTACACAGCGAGCCGCTGATCCTCAAATCCAACTCGCCCCCTCGACAAACCATTTACGATTCACAATCCTTTATAATCTTCGTGGAAACCACAAAATCAACATCTCGTTTCCTAGTATGCTGTTTGTTTTAGCCCAATCCCAAGTCTGGTGCTTTCTGTGTGAGGGAGCGAAGGCAGCGTCGGGCCACCTGACATCTTCCTCTCTCTCCTCCTCGCTAAGCAGATGCTGGCGCGTAATACTGTGCTGCCGCCATTGTTTATGAATGAGCCTCTGTCGTACAAAAGGTGTGAATGAGTATGACTACAGCTGCCTCACGCCTCCCCCTTGCTCACTCGCCCATGCGCTCCACAAGTGCTAAGTTTAGACAGAGTTGCACTCTGCTGCAGTGTGAAAACACTTCCAACTCCAGGAATGTGTTCCATGGTCGCTGTCCTGACCTGCATGTGTCTGCGAACACCCTACCGAATGGACACAGACGACTACACGTTCAGTAGGCTTAACTATCCAGGAGACTCGGGAGGCTACAGAGTCTGAAGTATGGTGAATGGTAATATTATCGCCACATACAATACAAACTCACATCATAGGAACACAATATAAAAGTTAGCCATGGTATATATAGCTAGAAAGTCTTTGCTCACACATCCACAACAAAGTTCACTAGCTCGTGGCTGACTCCAGAAGGGGGTCAGGGATGCATTTCTTCGCTGCAAATCAGATTAAGTACAATCTATGAGATGGCTTCAGACAGTGATCCTGCTAAGGGTCCAGTCAACATGCCTGTCAGGGCAGATCAGTGGCCAACGCTGAACAGAAGAGACCCCTGGTCTTATCTGGGTCACCATCCCATGGCCTGGGTGGAGCCCTCAAAGCTTCTCTGTCGGCACAGAGGGGACGACTGGCTGCACTGGCAGGATTCGGGAAAAGTATAGGTGTTCCAGTTCTACGAGTGCTATAGGCACTGATTGCTCGGGCTGGTTCTGTTAATGGAGCCACAAGAGTAAGGGACATGTCTGGCACTACCAATAAGCCCGCATTTAGAATGGGCTTCATACAATGCACAACTAATACACTTTCAAAAAAAGTGACGAGGGCTATCTGCTTTAAGCTCAGATCCCCTATATCATGCTAGACCAATAGTGCTGTCACTACGGATGCACGACATGGATTTATTTTTCAGCCGATACGGATAACCGATAAAAATGCTTCTTGTGTCCCATACAGATGATTACCAAAAATGTTGTATTATAAAAAATAAGTTCATAAGCTGTAGTTCATGCACACCTGAGGGTAAGAAAGGCTAAGATGTAGTGAGCAAAGATGGATGATTTACTATTCCATAGCTCTGACCTAACCAAATCTAACTGACATTGCTACTTTTAACACAACAAAAACAAAGAACAGTTCTGACTCTTCAAATGTTCATTTTTCTTTCTAGTAAAGTACATCAAAAAAACGTCAAACATGTGGCTTTAATAGAGCATTTGTCCCAACTGAAATTAAATGCTTTGACATAATTTGTCAAATCCGCCCATCACAAATTATTTGTGATGATTAATCGATCATCGATTAATCATTAACAACCTTACTCTGGACGGTCGGCAAGATGCAGCTATGCCTCTCGCTCAGTCACAATGAAAGGTACAGCGTGCATATGAGAGAAAAAAAGAACAACGGTGGCCCGCCCACTATGCCTGAAGGTCAATGCACGCACACACACACACACACACGCACACGCACACGCACACGCACACGCACACGCACACGCACAGGAAATACGGCTCTTATTCAAATATTGTCATTCTTAAAGTATCCGTACTACGGGGTATCGTTTTAAACAGCAGGGTATCGCACTACCTTTCTAGTACCAGTACACCAAGCAACAATATAGACCAATAGAGCCTACTGCCCATGTTACACTAGAATCAGAGGCGTCGTGCCCATTCAAACAGACTGGGACTCGAAGAAAGAGGTAGCAAAATTTTGCTAGCCTAACACTTTTTTATATAATATAGTAGGAGTTGTTCAGTTGAGCATGATGCCTCTGACCAGAATCGTCCATAAGGATACCCATTTTACTGTCACACCGCAGAATTGTGCAATTGTGGTAAATCACACAAACCAGACAAGTGCCTCTTTGAAAAAGAACGAGAAGAGAAAATCAGTACCATTCATTTGTTCGTGACGCCTGTGCCACTACCTGGCCTGTGGTCCTATATGGGAATGGAAACTGAAGACATCACTTATGGCCTACATTCCAATGGTAATGTTCATTTTAAGTTGAGGAGTGAATGGTGCAACGCTGCTTTCCCCTTCCTCTGCATTTTGACAGGGAGATATGTAGCTCCTAAAATAAAAGCTGATTCCACAATCCAGCCCTGGTCACTTCCATATCTCACAGCAGGCGGGCCAGAAATGATCAGCTCAGCACTTCTCTAATGAGACTGTGACAAACGGGGGCACTGTACTTAGTGCATACCCAGACACACACACACACACACACACACACACACACACACACACACACACACACACACAGTTCCACACTAGTGATGCATATTGACTCTCTGATAGACTCTGAACATAGCAGTCAGTGACCATAAAAAGGTTAATGGCAGTATTTTAATATTGTCTGGTATGTCTATCACCAAACAAGTAGTAAGTAATGAGACTGATCTCACGGGCTGGCCCATACATTTCAAAGAAAATCAGGCATAATGGCATTATTATGATTAGCATTACTAAGGTAAAATTGTATGTTGTAAATAAACCAGCAATGATAAATAGACTAAATAAATTATACTTTTATGGTTGCTTTGGGAATACAGTAAGGCCACAGCTTTACCCTATCCTTCCTAGTTGTAACTAGTTGTAAAGTGCAGTAACTGTATTTTACAACAAAAAATGTACCTCCCAATTTCCATGTGTAAAGACTATTTGTCTAAAGTAAGGTCGGGTGTTGAGTTGAAATCAGTTGTGTTTCCTGATAGTGCACAATGCAAAATGTAACTTTTGTGAATTAAGTTTTCTTACTGATTTGTGGGCGGTGCTGAGAGAGGAAAAACCACCTCCTCTTCCTCGTATTCTGGTCCATCCTGCATGTCACTTTCATCCACAGTCCCGGGCACTCCATAGCCAGGGGGCGGTGGAGGAGGAGGTGGCAGTGGGGGGAAGACGGAGGACCCTTCTGGGCCTGCGGATGTGGGTGACATCCGGTTACCAGGTCCATCTGAGGTGGGAGAGTAGCACATACCTCCACCGATCCCTGAGCTTGTCCCGAGAATACTTGCTTGTCCGCCACTCCCTGTTGCAGACAAGACTGGCCCGGTCATTCCTTCTCTTGACAACGGATAAATCATGCTCACATCTGGGAGTGAGTCAGGGGAGGTGGTCGATGGGTGGCGAATGTGTGCAGCTCCCTGCCCCAAATCATTGACACGCACTCTGGTCGGCTTGGGATAGAACGGATAATGGGCCGTCTCGGGGCCTCCACCGCCTGCCACCCCTGTCCCTGTCGAGACCAAGTCTGTATCCTCACTACTGACCTCTGCAGCCATCATTTTGGGAAAATATGTAGAGGGGGAAAGTCCAGAAGGGACCCTGCCCTTCCCCTCTTGTCGTGCAGCACTCCTTCACTATTCTGGGTCACCAAAAACAAGGCCAAAAGTTTCTTGAAAACAGGTTTAGCTTGTCAGCTAACATCGGCTAGTCGGCTAGTAGCTAGCTTATTGGTCGTACCAGCCGACAGGCTTTTACGAACCCTCGCGCTAGCTGCAAGCTAGCGAATTGCTAGCTGGACACTTGAGTTCTGTCGCTCTCTAACAGAGACACTTTCGTGCGTTATGCATTCATTGTTTCCTGAGTGTAAAGTTCAATACGAATAGATGTAGAAAAATGTAAAAATGAGTACACTACCCAAATTAAGAGCCAGGAGACATACTCAATTTTCTCATTCTCTTGTTTTATCTGCTCCTGAAGCACCAGTCACTTGTCTGGGAGTGTTGTTTTATTGTCACACTGTAATCCCCGTCTTTTTCGCTGTTGTTGTTTTTTCGTCCAACGTTGCGAACGCCACGCATTCGTTCAGCTAACAAACCCCAGTATCTGTTGTCTGTGTGATATAATCCGCTTGACAATGTCGCCAACGAGGAATAAAAAATAAAGTATTTATATAATGCGCTGATCACTAAGTTGGCTTTCCTTTTACGGTTTATGGGCTGGTGTCTTGCCCGCTGCCGCTGGTCTCCCCTCCCTCTCTCCCCTGGGCGCGTGCTCGCCCACGAGCAGACCGGGCCAAGCGAGCACCGATTTAACCATGGTGACACCAGCACAGCTCAATCTATGACATCTGCAATCAGCTCCAGTTGCACCCAATTGTTTGAATTCACCATGGACCAGCTGATAGGTGTAGGCCTACTACATGCAGGATAAATAATGTTGCCAATCATGTGTTATTATAGTACGAGTAGCCTGTATGCCATATTACATATTCTACTCTCATATTGTAACAAGACTTATAGACATATTATAAAACGAACAATATATTTTAGGCATCTGTAGTCATTCCCGTTACCTAATTATTCCTAAGATGTAGTCTAATAACTAATTTCCATATACTAGATATACAATCGGTTTCATCTACATTGGTTATTTTTCATTAGCAACAACTCCCAGCAACTCAATTTGTCTTTAAATAAATACACATGCTTAAAAGTTGCTTTATCTTTCTAATGATCTCCTTTTTGTGGATTTAAGAGCAACTTCATCATCTATACTGTTCCTGAAAGTGAGAATCAATACATTTATCTGAAAGTTATTATTGCTAGAGAATGAATATATGTATTAAGAAAGATGAGTTCATAAAATGTCTGTGTATTTAATTGCAATCAACATTATCTCAAGCCAAAATGTAGAGCACAACTGACTTCTCCTTTACTGTTTGTGGGTACCCTCCTTCCCAATTCTCTTTGACCAAAAGCAAGTTTCAGAACAAGCCGGATGTTCTTTTATAGAGCTGACTAATATGGCATAAATGCAATGTAGTCATGGGAACATCAGTGAGTTGACTGCATGTGCATCTGTGTGTCGTCATCATAATCTCCTTTCCAAGCGCGCCTTTGATCTGATAACAGAGATAACTCCTTTATATACATTTCACTAATGACAATGTCAATATGCATTAGCAATATGTCTGATGACCATCTGGTCTTGGTCATGCATACCTCTTTTACAATATAGTCGGAGATACAAATACGTCAAAGTGAATACACATGAGTGAGAATGGTTTATTTCAATATTTTAATACCAATATAGTGTCCCGTTTCTCAAATTAGTCCCTAAGAGGCACATTTAGTGGGGTTCAAACTATTTATTTTTCAGCAATTGAACTTAATGTTTTGCTTCAGCTGTAAAACGCTATAGGTCGAAAAGCATGGCTCATTAGCATTGGACAAACTGTGTTCTCACAACCTATTATTGTACTCTGGAGGTGCCTGCCAATACCACCCCACCAAAACACTGTTCAGTCAGAACTCAAAGGGCACAGAGACTTCTTTAAGACTGCCATCATTTCACATGGCTCTAACTGCTTTGACAGTGTGACTCCTTTGCGATCTTGAACACTCCATCACCCAAAAGGGACACTACATAATCACTGTGTGTTTACTTTATTTTTTTCTCTTTTTTAGACTAAGTCTATAACAAAACAGATGAAACACATTACAAGCGCATGAGACCACGCATGGTTTTAGAGTACGGCAGCAGATTATAGTGAGGACGAACCCGACAAAGGAGGTCGGAAACATAAAAAGACCTACAACTCAAAGAGTGAACTGTCTGACTGCTGCCCATTCCCTATCTCTATCTCCAGACTCCGGTCACCGCGGCTCCCCTGCGGTTATTCACTCATGCTCTGATCTAATGCGACTGCCATCCTCTCGCCCCCGCCCTGCCTTTCCTTTTATCCTGCTCACCCACGTAGCGGCTCACATCGGACATGGGCGGTGATAGAGGTGAATGGGCCCCGGTGTGAAAGGCTGTGCCGTCACTCAGGAGGCGGCCACCTCCCCCTCCCCATGGGGCACCTGGGGAGCAGCCGGCCTGCGTTTCTTAGTAAAGCGACTCTAGTCGCTCTATCTGCTGTGACACGGAAGACCAGTGAACCGCTAAACACGACCGTTCTTGTGGATCTGACAGCCACGTCTCCCCCATGGAGACGCCAACCCCATGTGAGACAGATACACACGAGCTCGGTCGTAAGCACGCATGCTCCAAAGACCACCGACATGCAAAACAAGTGCAAAGTGCATCTCCAGTTGAATTGACTGAACACCATAGATTTGGTCACCTCTTTTTTGTCACTTGCACAGTCAATGATGTTGTCATGGTACCAATAGAGAATCCAGAGAGTCTGTGGCCAGTCTCACATAACTTGGCCTGTGGTGAAGGCGTAATCTGGGGTGGAGCGGGATCATGCTCTGTGCCAGTGGTCATGTGGAGTCCGCCAGGCTAAATGTAATGTGACTACAGGCAGGCTGTGGCTGATCTGCCACCTCCTGGTGCAAGACTGTCTGAACCACAGTCTATACCTGTTGAGAAGTGCGGAACTCAACGGCAGGAGCAGAACAGCAAGTGACAACGAAACGTCTGAGAGGGTAAGAGATTGAGGTTGTGTTCGTGTGTGTGTGTGTGTGTGTGTGTGTGGTGGTGTGTGTGTGTGTGTGTGTGTGTGTGTGTGTGTGTGTGTGTGTGTGTGTGTGTGCGTGTGTGTGTGTGTGTGCGGAAACGCTTTGCCAGAGGGAACATGAGAGCGTGAAGGAAGGTAAGGCATTACACGTCAGGGCATTTCTCTGTGTTTTAACATGGCAAATATGTTTGTCTCTGTCTCTCTCTCTCTCTCTCTCTCTCTCTCTCTCTCTCTCTCTCTCTCTCTCTCTCTCTCTCTCTCTCTCTCTCTCTCTCTCTCTCTCTCTCTCTCTCTCTTTCTCTTTCTCTTCTCTCTCTCTCACACACACACACACACACACACACACACACACGGACACGCACACGACATTTGCACCCACCCACACATACGTTCTTAATACAGCCTCTTTTCTAGCGGGTCCTGACACTACATGATGGCTTATTTGAGTGCCTGTATTGGAGGGACATCTGAGCCAAAGTTGTCTTTGCACATTTATATGTGCATTAATACATTCCCTTAAGGGTGAGGCCAGGGCACACAACACCAGATTTGCCTGTACTTTCCCAAGTGAATCGGGATAGACACTTCGGGACATTTAATTATTTACTGCATTACCATAAAAGTTTAACACTGAGTGTGACACCTGTGGGTTGGCATGGGTGAAGGTCTTCGGGAGTAAAGTTTCAGTAAAAAAATTACCCTGGGAAGTTTAGGAACTGCTAATGTCCAATGTTAACCCCCTGCTCAAACAGCAATGTGATGTGTGAATTTTCTACTCATTGTAAAGTACATGGACTTCAATTTAATGTTAACGATCTTTCACCAACAAACCCCAGTAGAGTATTTTTTCAGAATGTTTTTCTAGCTTTGTGCAAGGATTGACGTGGACTCTTGGCACTCACTAAAGCACTTACTTAGTCTGAGAAGGAAATCAAAGTTTGTCATGCGATTACAGTATGGCTCGAGTCTATTCAACTCCCCATTGCAACTCAGCATCTCGCTATTGTTTTGTACATTTTTTATTTTTCTCGTTGAGAGACGGTGACATTCGGTGAACATGTTGCACACACAGTTTGGAAATAAACTATGTTCAAGCTTAGGAAAGTCCCGGTATGTGTGCCAGCTTGTTGGCCACCTTTCTAATTGGACTTCTCCTGCTGGTTTCTCGCCGAGGACCTGACCTCCTTGTGTCGGGACGTAACTAATGTGGCAGACCTGGAGAGAGTTTAAAGCTGTGGCTGCACGCCTCTCACAAACCCCGTGAAGCAGGTCAAGAAGATGGGGATACCACTGTTGTTCTGTATCACTAGATCACCACAGGATATCCCTGTGTGCGTAAAATATTTAATATCTTTAATATTAAAACCCACACCTATGTTGCAGTAATTTGTAAACAGGTTTTTTTCTGCCCATTGCAGAAGTTATATTTGTTGACCTGACACTTTCCTAATGACCATGTAAAGCTTTTCTTTGTGCCCCTTGGACACTGACTGGGAGGGTTTACAGCTTAGCAAATTATGTCCCCGCTTTCACTAAGGAGTCTGGATGTGTTTTTTTCAGAGTGCAAGCAGAGCAGAGTGCAGCTGCCACTCGATGGCACATATGGGCGCGTATGTGCTGGGATGGAGGTGGGGGGAAGGCACACATGGCCCTCTCAGTCAAGTCTAAGAAAGGGATAAATGGAGAAACTGGGCTGAGCTCCACATACACTGTGTATCAACGAGAGTGTGTGTGTTTGTGTGTGTGTGTGTGTGTGTGTGTGTGTGTGTGTGTGTGTGTGTGTGTATGTGTCAAGGACAAACAATGGACAAACAATGTTGTGTTGATGGAACGGATGATGTGGATACTACAAGCTGAAACTGCTCATGTTCTGGAAGTGTGACAAAAGTCCCACGATAATTGTGCCAGGCATATTCAAGGTAAGCCTTACTTTACTTTGCAAACGATCACTCTCTCCCTCTCTCTCTCTCTCTCTCTCTCTCTCTCTCTCTCTCTCTCTCTCTCTCTCTCTCTCTCTCTCAGAAATGTCTTTACTGCTGTCTCTTTTTCCCTTTTTGAAAGTGGAGTGGAAGGACAAAAAGTGTGACAAGTGTGATAATCTAATTTACACCACAAACATCCCTGTCTACCTCATTTGCATGGTGCTATACAAGTTGCTTGGCTCAACATAAGTGATGTCACTGGGGATTATGGAGCAGGAGCTTGCTTAAGGGGCTCTAATTGGAAATGGTCATTAAGGGAGAATGACAGCAAGAAATCGGGAGAGTCTAACTGGCACGCCGTGTTATTGTGTGACGTGAAAAGTCGTATCATTCCTTCCGGCCGTCTGAGCTTGGACGAAGCAAAGCATCAAATGGCAAACACAATGACATGTGCTATTCTGCCGACGAGCAGTCTGCTCTTTAGAAGCTAATGGACAACATTGACGAGAAGCGTGCACTGGTGTGGTCGTAAGATGCTCGTTCTGTTCGGTTTGCCGTCTCATAAATTCACTCTGGCCATTGAAATCGAAACGTGAGTCACCCATTTGGGTTTGCTATTTCAAAAGATTGGCATAGATACCGCGTTGATGAAAATAAACTGTGCAGCTCAGCACCTTTATATCTTTAGCTGCCTGCTGCGCTCATCGTCGCTGGGCCTTTCTGGTAAACATTGCAATCAGTTCACAATATATGCCAACTATTTTTATTCTATTGTGAGATAGAAGAAGAGAGAGAAAAGGAGAGCAACATATTAATAAATTGGAGCGTTGCGTTGATTGCTCTGACACGTGTGAATGAATTTAAAACCATAATGTGGCAAAGCAAACCAATAAACACCGATCAACAGATCAGCGCAACGACAGGGGTTGCCATTCCAACAGAGTTATAATGAATATGATGTATCACGTAAAATAATACAATATCACAAAGTGACACGCAAGGGAGATGATAGCCCCGCTTTCTTCAGCCATTATCAGTCTGCATCTTGGACCCAGACTAAACGAGGCCATTCGTCAAGAGAATGTGACATTATGCCCTTGGTTTAGATCAGTGACGAGCCTACAGGGAGCCAGCATGAGCAATAATTGTGGCGTCCCCCCTCTTCTCTCTGTCCCCCATCCAATGATGTCATTAGCTCATCTCTCTAACATGCACGGCCTCTACCTGCATGGG
Organism: Galaxias olidus; assembly: GCA_026901105.3. Taxonomy (NCBI): domain Eukaryota; kingdom Metazoa; phylum Chordata; class Actinopteri; order Galaxiiformes; family Galaxiidae; genus Galaxias; species Galaxias olidus. The sequence goes on from JAPMUY010002228.1 coordinate 167,812, forward strand.
TCACAGAGAAAGGGGGTTGTCCCTCTCTGTCTCACTAACGCTCTCTTTCTAATGCCCCCCCCCCCCCTCTTTTCAGTCCTTCTAGAGCAGGGCCACTTTGGAGCTACGATCTGCGCACCCTAACACCTCCCCTCCCCCCACAGCCACCCCCTCCAGCTTTTAGGCCCTTCTGTTTAATTCATGAGCTTCCTATGGCTCCTGTCAAGTCTCATCGGGCCCACAGGAAGGCACAGTGTAAATAATGGAGCGTCCCCAATGGCGTGTTCCGGGCTGTCCCCCTCCCAGCATCTCGCCACACGTTTAGTGCAGAAGGGACAGGATAGGATTCTCGTTCCGTTTCCACCTTTGACATGTGCCACCCTCGCCGCTCACATGACGGAAAAATAACATGGACTGAAGCGAAACACGCACCACACTACGCTATGGCTGTTCCACAGTTTGGGCAACACATATGGAGACAGTGTACGCATTGCGCATGTAATGTCATGAGACAACATGATGCTTTGCAGTAAAGCTCGTCTTGTTAAAACTGGACGCTCTGGTTCTTTAACGGGATCTTTTTGTTCAGGTAAAATCCATTAATCAAATTAGTCCAGCATCCGTCTTTCTCCAGGGTCTTTACCATTTGGTCCCCTAGAGCTTTCTATTGGCATCATCTGAAGCACAGGAGCCGCGGACCAACGTTATATGATTGAGCGTCTATGAAATCCTCCTATAAACCCCTTAATGAGATGCATAGATCAATACTAGGGGGAGAGAGAGCACTGGAGAACTAGATAGACGATCTTTACTCTGCTCCTACCAGCAAGTATTGCAAGCAGGAAAATCTCATGTACCAGGAGAAGTGATTTGATGTTAGACATTCTTTTCCCAGCCCCTTGATTCTCCTAAGGAATCCTTGTCCCTCTGTTGTTCATGTTTATAAGAGCCTACCAAAGTGGTTCCAGAGGGATCTAGGGGAAAGAGCAGGGTGGACAGCTCACTGAGGATGGTGTCCTTGTCACTGCCGCCCAATGATTCACTCCAGGATTCTTCCAGTGTCCATTTGCAAGGCATCAGGCTGGTTTATGACATGCCATAAAATGGACAAACAAAGCTGTGATATACCGACTGGGGTGAGCGCAACAGTGTTCAGACTGATTGGGAGCCAGCACCATGGGGCTAAACCTCCAGAACAATACAAACTCAAAGACAGCCTCTTCTGTAGAATCTCACATGACACAACTGTGCCCCACTCAGTAAGAGATATATATAGATATATTGTAATATAATAATTTAGTCTGAGCATATATTTCTGGCAGCTTAAGACCCCCCCCCCCCCCCCTCCTAAAGAGACAAAATTGTCCCTTGTTAATGGGAACACCATTACATGCACATGTGTCTGAGCAAAACCGAGCGAGAAATGTCAGAAAGCCTTTTGCTGAGGTCGACAACAAAAATTCCCAGGGGAAAACCAAAGCACACGTGTTTATTGATCTCCACTCCTCTCACCAAACAATCCCCCTTCACTGACTTTGTCACACGATCACCAAAGCAACTGCCCTAAATTCTGATTGATCAGGTGCATGGCTATCCTACCAAAGTGTGCACTCTTTCTATTTGGGATTTGCTGCCAAAAGATTAACAATTAAAAATTGAACATTTGAACAGTTTAGCGGGGGAAAGCAGATGTGATAGACACGAATACATTTGTTCTGTTGCTGACATGGGATGCAAAAACCAGCATATCTGAGAAGCAGTGTTGAGAGATAATATTATTTTGTTTCACAAACTGAGCTCACATCATCCAGAGGCTGGTTTGGCTTTTATTAATTTATTACTACAACCAAATTCCACCCAACCAAGCATGCATATTACCAGACACATGGATACAATAACTCAGCACATCGAAATACCTCCAGTGTGTCAGGAACTTAAAAATGTTCTAATGTTTGGGGACCTTCTATTTGCTTGCGCTGTGATGAGAAGTATGTTGTTTTAAAATAACAAAGTTATGTCTTAATCAAGGTTCAAATGTTTAAGTGTTTTGAACCTTGATTGAGAAAGAGGCTCTTTTAAGGTTGATTCTTAGGGGCTGGTGGTTGTACTTTTGCTCTCTCTGGCCATTACAGTAACGAGTGACCTTCAGTGATAATGTTTGGACAGATCTCAATTTGAGTGGAAGAGGTTGTCCGAGGGGGATTCTGTAAAAAAAAGGCATACAGCAGTAAGTTTCCCCGGCAGCACTGAATTGAACGTTCTTTGATAACAGAGGTTAAGCTTACCTCATCTGGCTCCAGGAAAAACTTTCACCGTAATTAATTAGAAAGCACTCCCCCTCTTTTGCCCTCCAGTGATTTTTATCAGCGGAAAATATTCCTTGCTTTTAATAGGCTCATTAGAATATCTTTATTTATTTTTGAGATGTATAGTTTCTATCCACGCACCCCCATAATGACAAGATCAGCAGAAATAAAAATACATATACAAAATAAGTTGTAATCTCTTTCTTTAGACCAGGTAGTGCGTAGTGCTTGACGGTTTCAGAACTTTCCAATGTTGCTCTTGGCCTTTTTGTTTCAAAGAGACGCAGTTCAGCTTACGTATCAGCAGGTATGGTTTGATCATTACTGGCTGGACATGAACTATTTTTATCTGTCCTTAGCTCAGCTGCTTCCAAAGCGCAAAGTGAGCAAAGCATAAAAGCAATTGATGATGGGCATTAAAGCAACATTTATATGCAATACATCGTTATTGCATAAAATGTAATTCTTTCTGTTGAGCCATATGTCATGACACTGAGAGATTGCCACACTAAAATTGGTATGATGTGACAGTCGACTTTTATGGGAACGTGTGTGGGTGAGTGAGTGTGCGTGAGGTCGATAAGTGCGTGAGCCTGAGTGTAGATGGCAGATGCCCATCTGGGATGGACTCAACGTGGAGCAGCCCTTGGAGGGGATGTCTGCCCAGGCCTTCTGTTTCACATATGCCGAGCAGGAAGTCTGTGGCTTTCTCTCATTTCGATATAGAAATAGAATAAGAGGGGGATTCACATAGCCTTTTTCATGGTGCATGCGCACGAATCAATTGAGCAATGTCACTTCCAAAGTTGTATTGGTGCTTCAACAAAAACTCCATCAACAACAATTCCAAGCCTGTTGTCAGTTTGATAAATACTACACTTTAAGTTGGTAAATTACAGCCATTTTAGGTGAGTGCTTCTCGTAGCCCCAGCCATCTCAGGGCCTGCCGTGTCTCGTGTCTGGTTCAGGCTCTCTCATCCGGAACACTGTCGTTATGTGCTCTTCACTTCCCGTCCCTTTTCCTTTTCTTTTCTCCCTGAGTTTCTTCTCGCGGACGTCCCCAGGCCAGGCCATCCAAGAAGCTCTTTATGAAGGCTATAATGAGAATATGGCTGTGCATTCAGCTATGCAGTCTCGGGGCCTGTTGCTTTTCCTAAGCTTTCTCTAGCTTTGTGTCCCGTCCTATTCTGAAGGGCTGAAGCGGGCACAGTGTCTGTAAGCAAATAGGCAAAACACAAGGCTATTCAAGGGACGCAAGAGCGAGGCCTATTGTGAGGGGGGCCGAAGATCCCCGGTTACGTAATGCAATTAGTTAAGGTCTAACAGGATCTGTTTCCTTCTATGGGCTCGTTTCATATATTATTTCTAACAGTAGCCTTGACAACAGATTCCTGTTTAATTTTTTTTTTTTAATTATTTTTAAGAACATCGTGGTGTTTTCTATGCTGGGAGTTAAGTGGAATACCCTGGTAATGTTTAAATGTTAGAATGCCAGTGCCAATATCTTTAGTCACTTCTACAATAGATCTACACCCTTGTTGTCCACTGAATGCCTCACTGATTCTTATTTAGGGTGTGAATCAACTGAAGAAGGAAAAGTTTGTTTAAAGCGCCCTCTGTAGGCCAGACTTTGTGACACACCCAATTGTTAATTTTACCCTCATGCTCCATCTGGATTTGTTTCCAACCATTGTTAAAAGGCTATGAGACATGCAAAACGTATACTTTAATCTTACTCAGTATGCATATTTAATACATCTCAAAGGTCTTCAATGACAGCTATTCTATTATATACGGTTTATTTTCCATTAAAACAGTGAATTGTAAACAGAGAAAATCACTGGTTGCATTGTTGCAACTAATATTTTTTGCATAATCAATAGTTATTGCCCTAGCTGTCTCATAATGACCATGTTTTCAATGCACAATCCTCCTGAGGTTACAAAAGCAGCAACAGTGTCCGTGGACTACAAATTCACTCAATTTCTTTCTTGCTTTTGCTTTTAAAATTAATTATTTGACTTCAAAAGCAACACCCCAACCAACACAAACACACTCACACACATGTTGTGATGGCAACTGAGAGTGGGCTTAAAATTAAGCATGGCTGTGAGAAAAAAAATATTTCTTAAATTCACAGTCATGTGTGGGTGGTTGGCCTAACTCATCACTACTCTCTACATTACCACGAAGAATCTGCTGTAAAACATATTCTCCAATAGAGGTCACTGTTGCACAAAGGCTTGAACGCTACATTTCAATTTGACTTGCCCAATTCAGAAAAGACTGCATTACATACGTTTTCAAAGACCATCTTTCTTTTCCCATTATTCTAGAGACTGTATTCACCGACTGTGACAGGCAAATGTATGGCCTGCATTCAGTAAAAATACATTTACTTCAATAAACCATTAAGCAAGCATCTTATTTAGAGTTGTGTGAAAATATGCTTTATTTGTGATAACATTATGGCAAAACAGCAGAATTCTCCTGAAACTGCATGGTCTAAACACATTAGTCACATGTCCTCACACTTACAAAATCGTATAAGTTTACAAGTTATATCTAGTCACAGACAGCTTCTCAGGGTCTTTTTGATTGAGCATAAGAAGACACATGGGCAAAATCAATTTGTAATGAATGGTGACGAAATACAATGCCCTCCAGCATACTGCTTTCATGTCTTGGGAACAATGAGAGTTAAGGACTGAAATTACGAGCTCTGGTTGGCTCATGTGGCCTGCATCCGCGCAGTCTGCATGGAGTATACAGCTGTAAATAACGATGATAGTACCAATGCTTAATTAAATTATATAAATCCTGTTTACGACGTCTGGACACAGACAACACCCACTCCTCCCTCCCTCCCTCTCTCTCTCTCTCTCTCTCTTTCTCCTTCTCTCCCACTTTCTCTCTTTCTCCCTGGTTGTGCTGATGCGAGCCAGTGGTTTTACAGTGTCTGGTGGTGTTGTGCTGAGTGGAGTGTCTAAGAAACACCGGGGACTTTGGGGCAATGATTCATCTGTTTCGAGTGCTGAGTGTGCATGGGCGTGGCGCACGGGCCTGCACGTGCTCCTTAATACACACCACCGAAGCACACGGCTACAGAGAACCTCTGCACCGGCCCACTGCCCATGATCCCCTGACCTTTGGAGAGGATATTATTAATGGGTACAGGAGAACTAATAGAGCATACCAGCAAGGGCGACTGTGATCATACTGTGGGCAAAAAAGACAGAGTCAGCGGAGGTCACGCCATGGTGCTATATATTTATTGGTTGTAATGTATTTCAGCAATGGCTGACAAAAGGGGTGTATGAGGTACCGGTTTAAATTCTAAAACGACCCACTGAGTGCTGAAACCCGTTCACAGTGGATGTAGATTGATACTTCATCAGACCATTAGTCCTCTGGCACACCGGCGCACTGCATCCTTGAAGCTTCTGACGGAAACAGCCTAAAGAGAGAGCAGCCTTTTACATTCGCTCTGTCTTCTGATGCTCCTACTCTCTTCGTCTCAGTAGTTTCACCCAGTACGCAGCACCTCGTGATTGATTGATATTAGATTGAACTGCGTGTTGTTTCAGCACCATTGACTTTGGCGAGAGTCGCACACCCCAAGATTACAGCATTGATTGCCTTTCAATATTTTAATATAAGGTACCGGAAAAACTGAAGTTCTCCGTCGAGTTTACGCAGTCTGCTGCATGCCATTAGCGCCATTCAGAAAGACAAATTGGCTGCATTACCAGCAGCATAATGTTCATTTATTATTTGTATAATAAAGTGGCATGTGTTGGTGTGCTGCTGAAATTGATTATGTTGTACAGCACACCATTCGGGGGATGATGGTTTTTCACAACCCCATAAGTCATTTCGGAGTCTCTGTGGCGGTTATTAATGTGTGTGTGTGATGCCGAATCGACCTGGGCCTGCTACGCTCTGATTTGTGCGAAGATGTGCCACCGCGTTGTTCGCGACGCACGGAGACTTCCCGCACACCCAGGTGTGGACCATTAGGCCTACCCACGCAAACAAATGGGCTTATTCATACATGTCGAATGAGGGGGCGTCCCAAGAGATAGAAGGATCATGATTAAGCATGATGCATTAGCCTTTAGCAGGCGAGGTGATGGGAGTATTTGCGGAAGTAGTTCAGCTGCCTCAACCAAGACTGGAGTCATCCATCAACAAAATCTAAGACTTGGCAAGGTGAAGAGGACCATGCAAAATGTAAATCCCCTACTAGTGATTTTAATATATTGAAAATCAAAGCAGGGGCCACCAGATAACTTATAGGCACTTGATGGGCCTAAAGACAGTGCGCTGTATCCTTCTCTTAATACAAACTTATTAATGATGTCTCAATGACAGAACTCCCCTGAAGATACAAAGACAAAGTAAGCTGAAAGTCACCGCTGAACATCCATTCTGGCTATGCACGGAGGATCTAAATCATTCCTTCAGTAACGTAACAGATAAATTATTCACTGCCAGAAATGGTTCCCAACTACCCAGCGATACATTGCCAGTTTCCACTCGTCGCCACACCGAGTTCTGTAATTGCTCAGGGCGTGAGATAGTAGTTTAAGGCCAGAACGGTGTAGATCACAGAGGCACTGCACACCTCAGTGACAGGACCAGCATCCAGTCGATTGCGTTAACCCACTTACCAGAGGGACATGCAAGCACCATTTTGGACCCGAATGGCCTCTGCCGGTGTATAAGGCACAGAAACTGGCAAACAGGGTGGGGACACACAAAAGGTCCTTTTAATTACTACCAATTTCATTTGGCCGATTGTTTATGAGTGCAAACCACGATTAAACATTTGTTCATTATGACAACTAGTCGAGCACAGAACAGGACATATCCCCACAAGGGTTTGTAGGCGAAAACCGCCTTCTCAGCAGAGCGTGTAGAGGTAGCAAGCCGAAGTCTATCCCACTGTAGAAAAAGTAGCCCCTCATTATGCCGAGCCTGGAACCCATAGGGGAGTATTATGCAACCATTCTCTTAAAGGTCAAGAGAGACGTGAAGAATCTCCCCCCCTCTTTCATCACACTCTGTGGTGCCGAAACACAGAGGGAACCGCAGTCATCAACATGCATTGCTCTCTAGCATCCTCTTCATTTGTAGGAGGAGAATCTCTCTCTCTCTCTCTCTCTCTCTCTCTCTCTCTCTCTCTCTCTCTCTCTGTTTTTCGTATGCATTGATTCTCTCTCCCTTCAACCTTTTCCGTTTTTCACCATCTGTCTATCAAACGTTTCTGCGATCTCTCTTGTTCTTTTCCGCTCTCCCCCTTCACTGGCAGCGAGGGAAGCTGGTTTGATTCTGTGTTTCTGGAGAGCCACATCTCCCTGTTGCTGATTCCCGGTTCTCCGTCCACAGATGGCTGCAGAGAAGGCCCCGGGGACACGGACTTGAATGAACTGGATCCTCTGCCAAAGTTAATCCACAAAGCCCACAGACTTGCACTCATTCCTGGCCAGCAGAGGTGTCAGTTTTGAAGGTTTTTCCATTCTCGCTAAAAAAGGGAAGGGACGTCAACATTAAACCGCTGTTAAATGGTATTTTATTCCCTGTTATATCCCCTATACCTTATTTATATATTCAAACACTTTTTTAGTCAGTGGGTTGAGACTGTAACCTGTCGCATACGAGAAGCTAATAATGTTAGAAAACTTGGACATACAGTGCAGTACTATTGGAAATCAAGTATGTAGCTGGAAGGAAACCATGCAGTTCTAGTCAGCTACAGTCCATTATTCATGTCACGATTTAAGGAATGTATTACATTAATTTAATTATGATCAAGTACATTTCGAGATGTTAATGGCAATTTAAATGGGGTAATTAATATTGGAGATAGTTGATGGTTATTCATAAATGCCCATTTCATTTAAAAAAAAGGAAACCCTCTAAAAAAGTAATTAACTTCTTAAAAAATGTTTTCATATTCTTTGACAAAACAGCTCTCAAGGAAGTCATAATAAATGTTTAATCTAAGATTAAAGAGCCAAACTTTATTGTGTCTCAAAATTATGTTTGACTTGCAATTACGTTTGAAGGTAATGGAAATTCAGTTGTACAGTTACAGACACACTGAAATGAGTCCACACAATGTTAATTGAATGTATATCTATGAAATAATGATGCGATGGAGTGCTGAGAAATGGTACTGGTAGGCTCTGTTTTTGAAATTTTTTAATATGGGAGGGCATATATATCTATTTACGGGAATACTACCAACATTTTATGAACTGTCTATACTAAAATGGTGGATGATATTTTTCTTGTGACTAGTTTTATTGATAACCTGTGTCAGACAATACCTGCTCTTGTGTGTGTGCGAGCAACCTGTAATATGACTGCAGACGCAGCGAGGTTTTGTCAACACCATCCTGTGAATTTGGGAATAGCCTTCGGGTGTGTTTGCACTCAGCGGTTGTTTTTCATCCGAGGAGGGACCCACTCTCGCTCCAAGACAAAGTGACATAGTGTATTGCTTTCACATCCATCAATCACATATGCAAGGCAAGAGAAATTCACTTTGGGGGATAGAGGAACGGCGATGGCTCCCAGAGAAGAGTCAAGTGAGTGATGTGCCAGAATGGGCATGGCCCACACGGCTGTCAGTAGAAGAGCTATGTGTCACCACACGCCGCGAGAGATTTCCTTTTAATGGCCTTTGGCTCTGGACACTGTAGACATGCAGATAGGACCATGGCGACACTCAACGTTTTGGAGCATCTAATGTCAATGGGCGGTTGCGACTTCACAAAATGACAGATTTTGACAAGCCAGGGACTAGAGAGGAGCCTTCTGCAACATTATTCAGAAGGGTTCACACTTTAGTGCCAGCAAAAGTTTCACTCTGGTCCTTGTTGCTGCTCAGTCTTCTTCATTAAGATTCTGCAAATGCACCCGTAGCTTCTTCATTTGCCATGCAGGGTGAGTTGTTAGGGGACTGCAAAACTTTTCTTCAGCCCCTTATCATGCTTCTCTCTCTTCCAGCTGCTCTCCTCCTTCCCACTCCTCCTCACTAGACACCCACCCCAGTCCCGAGTCATGACATTGGGCTTCTATCAAAATTACCCAGCGCCCCTGGTTATTGGTCACGTCTGTGTTAATTGCCTGCCCTAGCCTTTCACATCGATGGGTAGATCAACCAGTGGTGATTCTTGCGTGTTGACCACCCACGGCTGGTGATAAGAGTGTTCTGACAAAATCAGCGGGGTTGTCATTCCATTTGGGGGAGAAACTCTAAGGATGAGGGAAAAGAGACCTGCAAGGCCCTCATTAACTTACCTGGAAGGGGTGAAAATCAACCGCAAATAGAAAGAAATATATGTCTGTAGTGATTACTTTGTATTAAAAATAAGTAAAAATAATTTCATTTTATTGGCGTGCCACTATGCACCAAACATTAAACGTTTTAACTCTCACCACTGAGAGCACGTATTGAAGGATGTCCTAAGAGCTTGGAGACTGTGGATTTACTTCTGTCTATTGGAGTCTTTAGAAAACAAAAACTGAAACAGAATGAGCATGTGTGTCAAAGTACTTTTGGTCAAGTGAGGACTCCTGTGGCTCTCAACAGAACCGTTCAAAACACATGTGACAATGAACTCAGCTGGACCCAAGCACATCTCTATCCCTCAAAGCAAATCCTTGAAGGAACTTACTTTCCCACACCTCTAAATTGTTATGAGAAAATGCGTCTTCTGTTGACTGCCCCTGTCCTTGCCGCCTTGAATCAAGGAAACCGTTGCTTTTATTATGTTGGAAGTGTTTCAATGTGTAACAAGTGTAATGGTTGATGACTCCCTTTATCATATTAAAATATAGACATATGAAACCGTTTTAGAAAGCTTTAACACCTACTCTTTTGCCAACAAGTCTGTTTCCCAACTGGGGGAGCTATCTAGCTTCGCCGCTTTAAATACCAACAAACAAACTACATGACTGTCAACTCCCATAGAATATCTCCCTCCAGTCATTTTTCAGTGTCAACGGTTTCGGTTCTGTGCCAAGACGTTAAGGGGATGGTAGAACGCTGGCTCCCTTTCAATAAAAATAAACACTTAGACTTACCAAGGGCTGCTAGTCTGCTTGTTTGGATTCCTTTCAGTGTCACCTGTGATGGGAAGGCACTGTTTCGGATAATAGCAGCGGAAGGTCTGCTCGGCCTGTTGCCTTCATTTCCACAATGCACTCCAGCACAGACACACTCTCGGAGCTACGCAACTTGCTTTAAGGTTTGGCTTCGGCCAACGGGTCTCTCTTTGCTGAGAAACTTCAAAACTCGAAGCGCTTAATCCAGAATGGGAGAACTGCATTGCATGAGTGATCGGATTTCCTGCTAGGCATTTCTGTGTGCGTTTGTGTCAATATTTGGGTGCATGTTTGGATGTCTGTCCCACTGTGAAATGCAGTCAAAATAAACTCTCCAGCTTGGGATTCTAAGTAGCAAGGAGGAGAGACACATGGGGAGACGTTCGACACAGCTGCTGGTACAGAGTTTCCCCGTGTAATCTCTGCATACGTGGGAGGAGAAGCACTGTGAAGAGAAAACAAAAATGAGTGATCAACTGCACCACCATTTGTAAACCACCCACCCCCAGAGACAATCCTGTAGAGAAGACACATATTTACACCATTGTTTGTCAGCATACATGTATGCTTACAGTTATGTCAGGCACATCTCTGCAACCATAAGGCCTGTTGAAAACACACGCTTTACTGAGAATACACAGTACTCCCCGAGAGCAGCTAAAATACTACAGTGAAAACAACAACATTGCATCTGTGCTTTCTAAAATATGGTATAAATACAGATTATGAAATACATAATGAAACAGTGTAGAAAATGTTGTTTTGTTCTCTTCTTTCGGTTTTGTTTTAGGAATGTTGATCAGGCTGCTGGTGAAAGAGAAAAGATACAATCTGTACTATTTATATAACAAGGAATATAAAACATGGATTCAATTCCAAATGTATATTTCATGAAGTAAGGCAGAAAACTTGCATCCAGTCCTTTCAGATATATTGGTACAGGGCTTCATGTGAAGTTCTCATTATTATTAAAGGGAGAACTTCCTCTCTTGAAACCTCCTACTATTAACACCTGCTATGAAAACTACTGTTCATTTTCTTTTACTGGGTAGAATTTTCTAGGACTATATTCAGCCAGAGCCTAAGTACAGAGAATGAACACTTCACAAATCTTAGCTAAAGCTCTCTTAAGGGCTCTGAACCTATTGTTTGTTATAACTAACTAAAAGTGTAATGAGAAAAATACGCTCATGTCCAAACAGTCTCTCTCTCTCTCTCTCTCTCTCTCTCTCTCTCTCACACACACACACACACACACACACACACACACACACACACACACACACACACACACACACACACACACACACACACACACACACACACACACACACACACACACACACACACACTTAAGTCCTGAGTTGACCGGCAGTGTACCCAGTTGGCATTTAGCTCCTGAGAGGGGTAATCCCCCGGAGGTTCCAGGAAGAGGCAAGAAGGTTCCAGACTAACAGGAGAGTTGCCCACATACCTCATCTTCTACCTTCTACTATGCACTACCAAAGCGAGAGAGAGAGAGAGAGAGAGAGATAAAGAGCAATACAGAGAGAATCATAATAATAGACCAGGCAGAAAATGTTTGTGGTTTGTCCTTGAAACTTGATTTTGTTCTGATATTTTCTTGAGCTGATGGAGAGGGCAGATTTTATAAAAAAGTAAATGATGTTTACGACAAACTCCATTTCTGGCATCCCAAATTAATCCGTGATCCTGTCCTGAGTCTGAGCATACTGTATCATTAGATTTAATGCTTGATCCAGGATAATTATCAAAAAGAATTCTGAGACATGTCCAAGTCTACAAACACTGCATATTGGAATATCTTTATTTCAGTTTGAATGCTTATAGAGACCTGGGACAAAACAAATGTATTAACTTGGTAGACAATGTCTCAAAGGTTTAACCTATACAGTAGATCTGCTTGACCATTAAATACATAACATTGCATGATTGACTAAATGGGTGAAATCAAACACAGTTAATATGAAATTTTTATTTCATGATTGAATACTTTTAGGCAGATAACTTAAAGTATATGCACTACTGATGTAAGCCCAATGACGTCGATTAGGTGGGGAATGGGAATGTACGTATGGCTATGCACTTGAATAGGAAATTATGGTAGTGTACTTGACTTCTTGCAGCTTTTCCTCTTTAGCGTTACTGTTATAGGTTCACACAAACAGACTGTACAGCTCAATGTTAATTATATCTCTCTCTATTACGGATGGGCGTGCCCGCACACACACACACACACACAGACACACACCTATATTCTCTCTTTCCTTCACATCTCAGTCTCTCATACTGTCGCATTTAAAACATTCCAATCACACCGTGACTGACTCTTCTAAAAGGCTTGGCACCCTGGAAGAATAATCCCATTCCAAATAATTTCCCATCTTCCAAGCCCTGATTTCTTCCCTGTACCATGAGTCAAAGATATACCAGGCCAGCCTCAGTATGGTTTGTGACACATACAAGCCATGCGCTCTGGCAACACACACCTTCCCCGCGCCACCATATGTACGTTTTATAAGTTGTAAGCCCTGCACTGTCCAAACCACACAGGTATGTTGTAAACAGCCCTTCAATGCAGAAGTCTTGCATACAACCAATTCCAGCTGGAGGTATAAGGGCAGCTAATACTTAGATAGGTACTAAGGGCATGTAAAATAGGACATGGCATGATCACGCCCTCACCAACCCACACCCTCCTCTGGTTTAGGATTTTTATCTTTATAGTGATATTCTGGTGTGCACATGGGCATATATACCTGTGAGTGGGTGTGTGTGTGTGGGAGTGCACATACAGTACACACCTGTTTGTCATATGGTTCCCAGGTGCTAATGAGGAAAGATCCGGCTTTGAAGAGAATGAGGATGGGACATAGTGACACAGTTGATTGGGAACACAGGATTGGATTATAGTCGAGGTAAGATAGCACAAAGCTTGTTGCCTCGTCTCCCAGGTGAATAGGAGGCCCTAAGCTGAATAAAAGTTATTAATTAATACATCCGTCAACTAGCAGGGAAAAGCCTTGTGCTAAAGAAATCAAGGATGACGTTGATATCTGCAGTGGATTTGAACCCCTTTTCAAGAAGTCAACAATAGCTAGATTTCAAATTCACATATTTCATACACAACTTTTCTTTTCTTTCTCCGGGAACCATCACCTTATCGTGGTGGAGAGGTTTGTGTGTCCCTATGAACCTGGGGGCTGTGTTGTCTGGAACCTTGTGTTCCTGGTAGGGTCTCCCATGGCAAATTGGTCTCGGGCGAGGGGCCGGACTAAGAATGGTTCAAAAACCCTCATGGAAAAAACTAAAAGAGAGGATGATACCCGGCCCGGAGGAAGCCCGGGGTCCCCTTCTGGAGCCAGGCCCAGGAGGAGGACCCGTCAGCGAGCGCCTGGTGGCCGGGCTTGCCACGGAGCCCGGCCGGGCATAGCCCGAAAAAGCAACGTGGACAACACCAACGTCTCGCCTTCTCCGTCCCGTGGGCTCACCACCCGCGGGAAAAACCAAGGGGGTCGGGTGCGCTGCCAGAAAGGTGGAAGTGAAGGCAGAGGTTTTCGACGGATCGGACCCGGGTGGCAGAGGCTGGCTTTGGGGACGTGGAACGTCACCTCTCTGGGAGGGAAGGAGCCGGAGCTTGTGCGGGAGGTGGAGCGCTACCAGCTGGATCTGGTGGGGCTTACCTCTACGCACAGCCTCGGCTCTGGAACCTCACTTCTGGATAGGGGTTGGACTCTATTCTTCTCCGGAGCTCCCCAGGGTGAGAGGCGCAAGGCTGGTGTGGGGATACTCACGAGTCCCCGGCTAAGTGCCTCTATGTTGGAATTTACCCCAGTGGACGAGAGGGTCGCCTCCCTACGCCTGCGGGTCATGGGGGGAAAACTCTGACTGTTGTCTGTGCCTATGCACCGAACAGCAGTTCGGAGTATTCGGCCTTTTTGGAGACCCTGGATGGAGCCTTGTATGGGGCTCCTGAGGGGGACTCTGTAGTCTTGCTGGGGGACTTCAACGCACATGTGGGCAATGATGGAGACACCTGGAGAGGCGTGATTGGGAGGAACGGCCTCCCCGATCTGAACCCGAGTGGTGGCTTGTTATTGGACTTCTGTGCTAGTCATGGAATGGCCATAACGAACACCATGTTCGAACATAAGGATGCTCATAAGTGTACCTGGTACCAGAGCACCCTAGGCAGAAGGTCGATGATCGATTTTGTTATCGTATCATCGGACCTGAGGCCATATGTTTTGGACACTCGGGTGAAGAGGGGGGCAGAGCTGTCAACTGATCACCATCTGGTGGTGAGTTGGGTCAGGTGGCGGGGGAAGCCTCTGGACAGACCTGGTAAGCCCAAGCGTGTAGTGCGGGTGAACTGGGAACGTCTGGAGGAGTCCCCGGTCCGGGAGGCCTTCAACTCACACCTCCGGCGGGGCTTCTCTGGCATCCCTGTGGAGGCTGGGGGCATTGAACCGGAGTGGGCGATGTTCAAAGCCTCCATTGCTAAAGCTGCGTCTGAGAGTTGTGGTCTCAAAGTCTTAGGTGCCTCAAGGGGCGGTAACCCTCGAACATCCTGGTGGACACCGGTGGTCAGGGGAGCCGTCCGATTGAAGAAGGAGGCCTTCCGGGACATGCTGTCCCGGGCGACTCCGGAGGCAGTTGCAAGGTACCGACAGGCCCGAAGGACTGCAGCCTCGGCCGTGGCAGAAGCAAAGCAGCGGGTGTGGGAGGAGTTCGGAGAAACCATGGAGAAGGACTTTCGGCTGGCGCCAAAGCGGTTCTGGAAGACCATCCGACACCTCAGGAGGGGAAAGCAGGGAACCATTCAAGCTGTATACAGTAAGGATGGGACGTTGTTGACCTCAACTGACAAGGTGATTGGGAGGTGGAAGGAGCACTTTGAGGAACTCCTGAACCCGACAAACCCACCCTACATGGTAGAGACAGGGCTGGAGGATGATGGGGGATCAGCGTCAATCTCCCTGGCGGAGGTCACTGAGGTAGTCAAACAACTCCACAGTGGCAAAGCCCCAGGGGTTGATGAGATCCGCCCAGAAATGCTGAAGGCTTTGGGTGTTGAGGGACTGTCATGGATGACACGTCTTATCAACATTGCGTGGAAGTCGGGGACAGTACCTAAGGAGTGGCAGACCGGGGTGGTGGTTCCCCTGTTCAAAAAGGGGGACCGGAGAGTGTGTGCCAACTACAGAGGCATCACATTACTCAGCCTCCCCGGGAAAGTATACTCCAGGGTGCTGGAAAGGAGGGTTCGACCGATAGTCGAACCTCGGATTGAGGAGGAACAATGCGGTTTCCGGCCTGGTCGTGGAACAACGGACCAGCTTTTTACCCTCGCGAGGATCTTTGAGGGGGCCTGGGAGTATGCCAATCCGGTCTACACGTGTTTTGTGGATTTGGAGAAGGCGTATGATCGGGTTCCCCGGGAGATACTGTGGGAGGTGCTGCGAGAGTATGGGGTGAGGGGGTCTCTACTCAGAGCCATCCAATCTCTGTACTCCCAAAGCGAGAGCTGTGTCCGGGTCTGCGGCAGTAAGTCGGACTCGTTTCCGGTGAGGGTTGGCCTCCTCCAAGGCTGCGCTTTGTCACCTATCCTGTTTGTGGTATTCATGGACAGGATCTCACGGCGTAGCCGCGGGGGAGGGGGGCTGCGGGTTGGTTGGCAGAGGATTGCATCACTGCTTTTTGCAGATGATGTGGTCCTGATGGCATCATCAGTCTGCGACCTGCAGCACTCATTGGATCGGTTCGCAGCCGAGTGTGAAGCGGCTGGGATGAGGATCAGCACCTCCAAATCTGAGGCCATGGTTCTCAGCAGGAAACCGATGGATTGTCTAGTCCAGGTAGGGAATGAGTCTTTACCCCAAGTGAAGGAGTTCAAGTATCTTGGGGTCTTGTTCTCGAGTGAGGGTAAAATGGAACGAGAGATGGGCCGGAGAATTGGAGCAGCGGGTGCGGTGTTGCAGTCGCTCTATCGCACCGTTGTGACGAAGAGAGAGCTGAGCCAGAAGGCAAAGCTCTCAATCTACCGGTCTATCTTCGTTCCTACTCTCACCTATGGTCATGAAGGGTGGGTCATGACCGAAAGAACGAGATCGCGGATACAAGCGGCGGAAATGAGAATCCTCCGGAGGGTAGCTGGCATCTCCCTTAGGGATAGGGTGAGAAGTTCAGCCATTCGTGAGGGACTCGGAGTAGAGCCGCTGCTTCTTTGCGTAGAAAGGAGCCAGTTGAGGTGGTTCGGGCATCTAGTAAGGATGCCACCTGGCCGCCTCCCTAGGGAGGTGTTCCAGGCACGTCCAGCTGGGCGGAGGCCGCGGGGCAGACCTAGGACCAGGTGGAGGGATTATATCTCCACACTGGCCTGGGAACGCCTTGGAATCCCCCAGTCAGAGCTGGTTAATGTGGCCCGGGAAAGGGAAGTTTGGGATGCCCTGCTTGAACTGCTACCTCCGCGACCCGACCCCGGACCAAGCGGACGACGATGATGATGAACTTTTCTTTTTTTTACAAACACACATATCAAGCAACGTATTTGTTAACAGCTAGCTGACAGTCTGTAAAAAATCCAATAAATTGTTATTCTCTCTCCAAGTACCTCTCCCCACTTATAACTGTATCAAAGCTATATTGAACAAGAGCACCCTGTCCTAAGTAAGCAAAAACAATGCCCATGAAACATTTGCCTCCCTTGTTGACCCCATTAAATGTACTACTGGATGTTTTTCCATCCAGTAAGCCCAGTCAAAGAGAGTAAAGCAGCCTTCTCCACATGCACAAAAACACAAAATCCACTGGACAGATATACAACCTCCCGGACACAGTAGAGATTTACCGAGGACATTACACTAGGTTGTTCCTCATTCTTACAGCCATTGTCCCTTGTCTCTCTTTACACACCAACCCAGAAGACCCATCCCTGTATGAGGAAATTATAAACTAACCTCACTTCATTGCCAGAATCTACTTCAGGCAGGAAAAATACCTGAATACAAGCCTATAAAAAGCCTTCACTTGGGAATATTAACCTTGTCTGCTTCCCTCAAACCTATTTTTTTGTGCTTGGATATTTATAGCCACTAGCAGTGGAGGGTTAATTGAAGTGAAATTGGTTATTCAATAGAGTTCAGCAGAAGAGCTGAGCCTTGGAGGGTCTAAATACCTGTATTTTTTATTATATAACAAGCACAGAACACTCAACACTATTGTGTGACCTTGCATTAAAATTTACTGGGCTCTGGGATGCATACGGTAGCACACCAAGCTGTTTCCAAAGGCTGCAATGAGGATTTGTTGTTCAAATCTAATTGCGGATTGCAGAAATTACCTCAGATAGCACTCATATTTGCAGTGGAGTTGGTTTAGTCTAATATTTCAAGTGTTAAGCTAGGGACATGCAGTTAATGTGAGTATTTGTCCTGTATGGTCAGTTATTTGGTAAGTGACATACACTTCACCACGTCTAGAGAGTAAAAGTTAAAAAATGTCCCTGCTACAAGCTGGTAAAACTTAATATTTTTTGTTTCTGTAAGCGCTGTAAACACTCCACCGTTCATATAGGTAGGATCATGCACATGGCCCAAGTTTAGGGAGCTCATGCCAACCTGTTGGGATGTTTTAGACATTTATAAAAGACTCCATAGGACAACCATCAGCAGTGGAAAACAACATATTGAAGTGAAAGTGTTAAACCCACAACAGAAAATTACTTCATCAGAATTAGAGCACATACAAATACAGTACTTTGTAAAACTAATTTGTTAATTTGGTTCTTACTGAAACCCATGATCGTTATATAGAGCTAATTGGACAGCGTGCTCTTTTGTTACAGGTACAATTAATTAGCTCAAGTGTCGAATTACTTAAACATACATTTCCATGCGGTGGAGCTAAAAAATCTTGATCTGAAAAAGCCAGGACTATATTGCAACACGATTTCTTCAGATATACCTTCTTAAAATGAGAGCCAGGCCAAGTCTTTTCAATCACATCATGCTGTAGCACAAATGTTGCACATGTGAGCCCTATATTAAGAGGGCAAAACATTTGTATCAAGGATTGCATAATAAATAATGTAAATATGGCACTAAACAATTAATACATTCAATTATATTTGAAATGAACAAAAGCACAGCTCCTAAACAAAACATCATTAGCATAAACCTAAAAAAAACAAGACATTTAGATTCCACAATACACCATGATTTATTGTCTTATTGCCAGTTCTAAAATGTCCACTAATTCACAAGTAAAATAGGTTTTGAATGTGTTACTTGTCATTGAGGGTTGGCCTTTTCATTATTATTTCAATGTCAAACCATCAATAATTGAGACTACATGGTTTCACTAGTTAAGGATAATGTTAATATAATCTGTTGTATACATTATAAATTCCAACCCTTTTACGGGAATGGGCCTACTGTTGCAACCTATAGGCTGTATTCCTCAGACTTTGACATATGTTATCACGTACCCCGAGAACAGGACATCTGCAGATAAGATACTATGTACAGAACATTTACGAAATAAGGTAGTCCCAGTGTCACTATACTGTTCGTAAAACCTTTTGAATAGTATTTAAGGAAGCACATTTTAGAGATAGATTGTAATTCTCCTTCGGACAGCGTCTTACACGTTGTGTGAGTATGATCCTTCTGCAAACGCACTTTGCCCTTTGCAGAAGCACTATCTTGGTAAAATACTTGTATCGAATTTTATTATCTGGTTAACTCATGTTTACGAATTTCTTGTACAACAACATAATATTTGACCTCAACCATTTCCGTGTCCGTGTCTTAATGGGTTCTACTTAACTTATGTTCGTGAGTGTATAAAGATCGGATCCACGACAATACAACCTCGTAACATAGATACAGTGTGGACAAGACAGATCCTAGCTACATGCGGTTGTCCAGCTTGAAAACTGTCTTTCGCTATGTGCTCCAGAACAGAAAGCTATGTGTTTTAATGTTACTGTTACGAGATATAGTCATGCTAATAACCTGCCTGGGATTTTATACATTGCTGTTACTAATGGAATTAACTTACCAAGTCTTTCCTCATTAGAATTATAAGCAATGGAACATTAATAACCACACAATAAAACATTCTATTCCTTGAATCTATTCAAGAAAGGAATGAAAAAAGTCTGAATAATTTTAAGTCAACTTTATTTACAAAGACAAATAAGGGGTCTGCATTCTTCTAAACGACGAGAACTCTGTTGGATAAATATACTCCTGGAATAGACCTGTAAAAGAAACAGACCAAGACTTGATAAGAAAGTTTACATAAATCTGAAGAAATTACCGAGTAAACCGTAGTGGAGATAAATGCGACATTAGTGAAAGCAAGTCAGACTGGCGTCAACCTGCTATCCACCAGGGTCTGTAATAAACTGTCACATTAGCATACTAATGTGAAAGCTTATCAGGAAAGGCCTATCCAAAAAATAAACTTGAATGGAATTGGTTACTGTCTGATAGAAATATAGAAGCAATTAACACTGCACTTTCCTGTGGTATGACAATTTAGATGATTTTTAGATTGTAGACAATTGAATTAATAATTGATAAGAGAAGCGCAATTCACCACCTTTAAAACGCCATGACAGATTACTGCTGCTTCACTTCTTCAGAAGCTGGTGTCTGACGACAATGAAGGGGAAGGCAAAGCCACTGCCAAAAAACACCACCATCATGCCCAACAGTCGCCACTTGTTCTGTACGGAGAATGGCAGGTTCTGTGGAAACAAAGATATTTAAAGAGCCAAGATGAGTCCACAAAACCTTATAAACAACTACTCTTAATATGCATCTAGGATGGAGTGACCTCCATATAACATAAGCTTGAGAGTAAGGCCGACCAATGTAACACACCATATCGTACGGCATACGCGACAATGCACGTTTGATTATTAATGTTCCATTGCATGTAAACCAGGAAAGACTTGGTAAGTTAATTCCGTTAGTAACACCAACGACGTATAGGATCCAAGGCAGGGTAGTAGTGGCAAGACTCTAGACTAGAGATCGTAAAAGTAACATTATATTCAAAGTAAAAACACACAGCTTTCTATTCTGGAGGCTGGACCACATACCGAAGGACAGTTTTCAAGCTGGACAACCGAATGCCGCAATGATCTGGCTTATCCACACTAGTAGTGTGTGTGTGTGTATGTGTGTGTGTGTGTGTGTGTGTGTGTGTGTGTGTGTGTGTGTGCGACTGTGACTGCAGCTGGAAGGCTAAATCATTAACTTAGAAGCTAGCTAGCTAGTGCTACTATGCTTCGGAAGTTGTCTATCAATAAACTATGGGTCAAATAAATCTGGTAAACAAGCAGTTGAGCTAACTGCAGATAACTAGCCAAAGTTACACTTAGAATTTAACATGTGGCGAATAAAAAATAGACGACAGTAAGTTTGCTATCAGTTAAGCACTCTTTTAACACAACAAGACGTCATGACCTCGAACAGCTAATCATGTGCTAGCGAGCTAGCTTCGCAAGCTATGGCAGTTCAAATTTAGGTTTAGCGGCCGAGGAAACGTTAAGGCCAAATTGAAACTGTAGTTATACTTGGATTATAATCATAACTTACATTTCCTGGTCCTTCGGCATAATGTGAGGAACGAACCGCAGAGGTTGTGAATCGTCGCACAGCCTGTCCAAGCATGATTATTTAGTTATCTATTCGTTTGCTTCTAGAACATAGGTTTGCACAGCGCGACCTTCTTCTTGTTGCTGTAAGAGTAGGATGTCGCGTGGAATTGTGGGAAAGTAAAAGGCAGACGTCACAGACGTTTCTGGGAAATGTAGTTTACAAAATAATAAAAGCATTTTATTTTCAGGCGAACGTAATCTAATCTTTTTATATTATAGATGTTTTAAGACTGACAGATACAGAAGATATTTTTTTTATCGGTAGCTAATTTACTCATACATCCTAAGTCATCACTTTACTAATTTGGATCAGCAGCTTCACGTGAATGATGGTGCAATGGCACGGTGCAGTTAATTAAAAAGCATCTACTTCAACATTAGAGTCTAATTGTAGCATACAAATAGTATACTATAGTTATACTTGATCATATTTCTGAAAGTGCTGTAATGAGAAAACAGCCTAGTTGTAGTCTAACTTGCATATGCCTAATTGAACACCACAACAGTTATTGCTAAAAACAGCAACACAAAACATATATTTAACAATAATGTCATTCATATAAGAAGCATTCTAATGCTGAAAATATTACCATAGTTTCAATCGGTCTATCCAAATCATAACATAGCTTGAAAAGAAAATATAACTTATTTGAGGTGGATGGCAATTAAACAGAATAATGCCACCACCGCAAAGCCTTTTATGTTTGTTAAAAAATAACTTTGCATTTCAAATAGCTGATATAGATAGGAAGATTTCTTTTTCTTTTGCCTTTCTACACTGCAGTGTAATTAACTAAAAACGACTACTGCAGAAATCTACTGATCAGCTTAGAACTATGGAACAATTGTTGAAAAACAGAATGTCTGTTATTGTGGACAGCTACACAAAGCTACATCCCCCACCACCTGGCAGGCTGCCACCTGTCTGCTCTGCAAGTCTCCCTGCCCTACAAACATTGAGCATCCAGACCCAACTCTTTCTGTTCATGGCTTTGCAAAAACAACAACAAAAAAACAACAACAACAAAAAAAAACAACGGTGTATGTATATGTACTTACATACCAACGTAAAATATATATAAAATACAGAATACATACAAAATATCTGTAAAGATAAACTTCTTCTTACTGTCTGTTTATTTAATTTGCTTCTTCCTTGAAAGTGACTTTATTTATTTTTTTTCTTTCTTTTTTTAATCGTTCTTCTATTTACCTTCACTGGTTTGTATACAAGACGTAAACAATGAAAGTGTTGAAAATAAACATGAATCTGTTGCATGAAACAAGGATAAATAAACATTTGCCCAGACAAATCACTACGATTGTTTTATATGCATCAGCCCATGCCTAATTATATCCATAAGTAAACCTTTAATGAAGCCGAGATGTGCATGGCAACTGCACTTGCAGCTTGTCTAATCAGACACAAATTTCTTTGATACCATTTATTTCCTTCATTTAATTAATCTGCCTGCATATATGGTTAGTTTGTGCATATGCGTATTGCTTGTTAAATTATTGCCAACATATACCAATCTGCTTTATGAGTATTCACCTGGAGGGCTGCCAAGGCAAACAGCAACTTTCTCTCGTCTAGATCTACCACTTTAAATAATGTAGAGGCTAGCCAATAGAGAATGCAAATCAATATGGGCAGCTCCTTGTGGGAGCAGACGTTTGGATAAAGCTTTCTTGCCTCTGCTGCCATTGACAAGTAAAGTGCAGTGCCACGCGCTAATACCTGGTGTTCTCTCTGCTGTTGTCCTCCAGCACTAACAATGACAGTCGTAATCTAGTAGCACTTTTTGATTTTCCTTCTCCATCTGCTGCTCTTTTCTCCTTTCTGTTGAACACACCTCCAGCTTGAAGGCCTTATGCTGTGCTCAGGAGGCTGCATGGGAGGAGGCTCAATCATGTTCTAACTGCCTGCACAGACCTCTCTTACTCACTTTCTATCTCTGTTGTCAATCAATAAGCATGTTTAATTTTCTATTAAACGTGGGTCAAAAGCATGTGCATGGTTTTGATCAAGGCAGTAGTCTTGGGCTTTGTGCTGAATCGGCTCTCCTGGGATCACAAACCTCTTTACTAAAGGCGCTGGGTCTGGCGCCTTTTCTAGAATATATTGTATATCTTTACCCTTATGTATGTTCTAGCACAAACATAGTAGATATTTGCATCACAATTACATAGATTTACAGTTCCATTTTAGCATCCCTGGTGTTTCACAAAAGTATCAATGCCGATGGTTGGGTACTGGCATCGCATGTCTGACGTAACTTTTTTTCTGTTTTAGAATGTTCAAGCCAAGGCAAGGCAAATGTTTAGACAAACCTTTGAGAGTTATGTGAGAAGTAAAGTGGCTTTCTTGGTATGGGTTTAATGTTACCATATAGAAAATATCTTCAACCTCGGAAGATCTGTCTTTGTTCCCGTCAAATTAACATCGGTAGAAAGTGTCCCAATTTGAGAATGGCCCCTCCAGAATATCTCAATAATAGTTTTATGCCTTGCGTCAAATCACCACTTCAGTAGGCCCTTGAGACATTCCTAAAGTAAAAATAAGTGTACACTGTTTAAAACTCTTCGTTCACAGCAAAAGTGAAGAATGCAATAAAAAGAGTAAAGTAAAATGTTTTGTCCGTGCAAAAGGGAGACTACAAAGGAACCATGGCTTAAAAACAAGTAAAAAATAGAATGCTTTGTACATGCTTGTGTTTTCCAGATTTTAGATTGCATGTAGTTGTTTAGTTAATGCTCTTCATTGTGAACTGCAAAAGTAAGATTGCTATCATATTTCTGTACCGCGAGCCCACGGAAGAGAAGCTGTTTATTACCACGGTGTCAACTACGAGACAAAGTGCCACAAAGCCACCTGTCAGCAGCAGGTCATTGCGACTAGCACCAGCCTGACCAAGGACTGACCGGGAGCATCTGTGCCACTGTTTGTGTCTAATACGCTAATGAGAGCTGTCAAGCTGTCCTATCATTCCTGGTGCCCTCGGGCACTCACAATGCCACCTTCAATTTGCCTCTTGTGAATCATTGTTCACATTCATACAAAGAGGAACATTTACTGTGCACGTGCAGGCATTTGCGACAACAACATCACAACACACAGGCAGGCATGCATGTACTCCCTTGCATATGCATGCACCTGCTTATACACATGAAAGCACACAAACCCACAGACACACCGCATCAACAAGGTCAATCAAGCAAGTTAAATCTGGTCCACATGCATATCTGCAATTTATCTGCCTGCCTGTAGAGGACAGTATTACTCAGTCCCAGTTTTAGGACCCCCCCCTCCCTCTTCAGCATTAGAATCAGACATGGCTACAATGCATATTATCACTTTATCACACCCCATCCTTCTAAAAATAAAGCCAAGACCAGCTCAATAGAGGTACCGAGTACCCTCAATTGATTCATTGTGGCACCTCGGCAGAATGTGGACAGCCCTATGGGCACCTCGGCAACAATAATTTAGCATAATTGTTGCTGACAGCCAGTGTGTGTGTTGTCTTTCAAACCTCCTCCCCCAACCTGCCATGCATATATCAAACTATATGTGGCTTTTCTTCACAAAGCCTCCACCACCCATGTGTCTTCAGCACTTCCGCTAGAGTAAAGTCTGCATAGCAAAATAACAGTGGGGTGAGCACACAGGCGTTCATTGTTTTCGCAAGCCTGAGATGCTGCATGCACTTTCTGATCTTTGTGGAACATCAACCGTGTCTATAACAGAGAAACAGGCTTTTAAACCACCCCACAATAAATTATAGTCTGATACTGTGACTGGAGGAAAAGCCTTACATATCTAAAACTCTGAACGATGCAAATCGGGTGTATGTCATACTAGTGCTGTATACCTTAGAAAAGAATACAGATCGTTTTAGCTAAATGTTTGGTTGGCTTAGGAGTCGATTATACGCCGCACGTAAGATGCATGATAGTGCAGCTTTTAAGCAAAGCATACATATAAGCAAAGCTGTATGTTGGATCATTCAATACCTACAAAATAAATGTTGCCTTGTCCTGTTTCATTTTAAGTCTGAGCAGAGTGAATTTGCAATCACAACACACATAGGAGACGTATACATTTAATATCTACAATGATTTAGAATAGGATACTGATCATAGCGACACATGTAATGCATTTACCTATGCAAATACAACTACAAACCAGTCAATTGAACAAATACATAAATATATAAGTGCATACATACATAAGTATATATTTATAATTTAAAGCAGGCAACAATTTAGAAAATGTATGTGCATGTATGGCAAATCACAATGAGAAGAGAAGTGGGTCCAGTGCATAGCACTGCGGGAGAATCGTTGAGCGAGGATCTGGTGGCTTAGTGCATAGAAAGCAGCGGGGATGATCAGGAAAACGAGAGCAAAGGACAGGGAGTCCGCTCTCAGCGTACTGTAGATGGTGATGGTACACGCAAGGATGGCTATCCTAGTTGAGTGCTCAGCTTTATCCTGAGTGACGTCAGTACAGAAGTGTGTTCAAAGGAAATACAGTGAGAGTATGTTAAGTACAGTCCATGTTTGACAAGTCTGTATTTAAGGTATTTGAGAAGGGCAATGACTCAGTCCGGAATAAAGGCAGCAGAAAAAAAAGATGTGACCAAGATTGCATTGATGATGAAGTGGATGAGGACCAGGAGGGGAGTTCAAGGTCGTCAAATATGGTTGGGAGAATGTGAATGAGATCAAGGATAAAAGTAGTGGGGCGATTTGAGGTTTTCCAATGAAAAGTAGTCGTTCACTAGAATGGTCCAGTAGCGATGTACTACATGAAAACCCTTTACAAAACCACATCCCTTTTTGTTTTGTGTTTCTTCAACACATTTTAACATTTTCACTACAGACATCAAAACAGGGTGATCAGACAATTTAATGAAATGTAAAGCCAAACCTAGTTAATAAAACAGTATCTAAGCACAATTTACACAGGGACCATTTGCTAAGTAAATAGATAGGTTAGCTTAACCCTTTCAGCGCACTTACCATCCATATCATATTAACCTGGAAATATTAATAGTAGTAAATACAAATGAAAGAATCAATTCCCCCTGGCACTGGAGTTGACACTGACACACTGTTTGCAACACTCATGGAGCCTGCCTGCCTTCCTATCTGGCTGTTTGTCTACCTGCTGGTTACCTGAAGCTGATCACTATGCCAAAGGCTGACAGAGTGCCTTCTGCCATAGAACAGGCTCTTTCTCTGGGCATTCAGGGGAGAGGCAGACCTGGCATTACACAGATGGAACTGCCATTTATCGGCATTGGCACTGATCGTAATTCCTCTCCTTTGTTTGGCTTGGACGGTCTGAGCACCTGACATACGTTGGGCCAGATGCAGAGATCACTGTGGGTAAGAAGTGCTCATGCTGCTTTTTTGACATCTTAGGTTGACATTCGGAAGGTTTTGTGTATGTCTCCGGAGCCCTGCATAAGCACTTGGATGTATCTTGAATCCCACCACTTCTGCAATAGACCTGTATGGGGGTAAATCCTTGTAGCATATACAACATGCAAATGCAGCAGAACGCACATGCGATGTAATAATAAATTCATCCATCCTGTAGCCATTTTTTCCACTTTAATTGGAACAAATCTTTTATGAAAATCCCCACCATCATACACCTTTAATACTTAACCCGGGTTCATCTGTTCTCGGTAAAGGAATAAGACATGAGGCAAACGCTCTCCAGCTGTAGCCACACACTTCAAAGCGTCCTGGCACACTGTAATTAAAGCAGGCATAGGAGTCATTATTATGCCTGCAAATCTCTCCTTGATTTCCCCTTGCTCAACATAAACTGTCAGAGCTGCGGCGATCCCTTACAGGTGGCAGTGCTCTGTTGACTCACGGAGCGGAGGATCAGTGAGCTCTGAAGGCTGATGCTTATGATTACGTTCCATATGTGATCACGGTGGTACAGGAGCCACAGCCATCGTAAACGTGTACTCTTTAATAGGGGTTCATTAGGAGGATCTTGTGACCCCTTTTCTGACCAGATGGAGTGAAAGCCGCAGTGGACCGGTTGGCCGTTGTGATTTGTTGAGTTTCGTGCCCTGTCCATAAAAAATAAGATGTGCTATATAACCAGCACTGACATTTGTTCCTAGTTATGGACTCTTTCGTTTGTACGCTTTCAAATTAAAAACAAGTTATGTAGAAACACAACCAAAAGAGCGTCATGGCAAACATTGTCCTTTTTACTATAAAGTAGTTCCCTCTAGACCAACAACATGAGGAAGAACGTATTCCAATTTGACAGTATGTATATGCAGGCCCTTGACATTGCTTTGTAGTTTGTAACAACTCATTACTGGTGATTAATATCACATTGTAGTGAGAATAAAAAAATTAGAGTTCATTTACAGCAACATAGCAATGGCATGAAGCAGGTAGATTATGCAAAATTTCTATCTGTAATAGGCTGCTTAACGGCAATAGTGACACATTTGCTGTGTTCCATGGAGGGTTTTGCTTTTACTGCAAAGGTGTGCATCCTCTCTATTATATAGAGTCTATAAAGTTTGCATGCTTTTCTAATCCTGACAGACTGTTGACTTTTAGAAGTTCCTTTCTGTTCTGTTGGCCCTGTCCTGTCACTGCGGCTGTGCCCCTGCACTCTCCATTCAAACCGAGGGGACATCCACGGAAGGGAAACAGGGCATTCTGCTGCCCAACCAAGAGTTGTAGTTGACCGAGCGGGTCACAAATATTTGATGAGTCCCCAGGTGGCACCGCATTAATGATGCATCACTGTGTCAGAACCACAAACGCTGCGCCAGGTTGAAGAGCAGTTTACCTTCATTTGGACTGTGGTCAGCGATCTCAAAACCAAAGGCAGGAAGAGTGTAGCTAAACTGCAGAAAGAGTGCTGCAAAACTTTGTCTGAACAACAGCACGCCACTTCACTCTTCAACAAAGAGAACAGTTTCAGTTCAGGATAGCAATACTACGGTAGACCCTGTTCCAGAATAAAGAACAGTGCTTGGTTGATACGATGTGTGTTATAGGAGGATGGGCCCATAGAGTTTATCAAGCAAAACCCTGATGAAAGCATAGCTCATAAAACCATGCATCAGTGGTTTTGTATGATTGCCTATGCGCTGCAAAAATATCGAACAACATCAATCACTGTTCAACTGACCCTTGGTTACATTGGCTGAGTATATGTATGGGAAAATTGTTGATGCATGGAGCACTTGCAGTACTGTGGTTTGTCTGGCTCCATTTAATAACTTTTACTAGCGGCTTTAAAACCGCAACATTCTGATGTTCTTTGACAAAATGGTCGTTGCTGGCTTGTTGCCATTGGTAACACATGGAATCACATAAGGAGTCTGTCCTATCAATTTTCCATGTCCTTCTTGCTGACGAGTTGTGTGAAAGGCTTTTGGCAAATGTATTGGTAGAAAACAGCGGTGCTTTTCAAAAGTTAAACTCACCAGTTTTTTTTATTATGTCTTAAGGTAAACTTGCATGTCAGGCTTTACTTAAATTGGCTGAACCCTAACAGATAAAGTGCATCATAGAATAACTTCAAAAAGGTGTTTATGGTGTTTGGGATGCAGTACAAAAAAAAGAGGACAGATAAAAGACTGCACCAAAGGCAGGAAGAACAGCCCATATCTCCAAGAGAGGAGGGCGAGGGAAGAACTACCTGCGTTGTATTTCATTTCACACAATTATGCCCAACCATTTGCCTGCAGTTACAGCCATTGAAAATCCATCCCTGTGTTAATGGAATTATAATGATGTAGTGTATGCCATGGCACCTAATCAAATAGAATTGATTTAAGTTTCTTTTTGGCCCAAGGCCTTAGCTGCTCTTGGGCTCAGCTTGTATCTCCCTTTTAGATGGACACTGGTTTGGGGAGCTAAGTTAATATAATAGAATGTGTGTCTTTGTGAATTTGGCGGTGTGGGTGTATGTGCGTGTGTGTGTGCGTGTGTGTTTATGTGTTTGGTTCTGCTTGTTTCTGTTGTACAATATTCGGATGAAAGCCGATCTTATGAGCCATATTATTTGTCAGCTTATATACAGAATGCATGAAATTGCAGTTGCTATGATTTCTTTTGTTGCTTTTGTGTTTGTTTATTTATAGTGTGTATGGTGAGAGAGAAAGATAAACAGACGCAGAAGGACAGGTAAAGCATGCGAGAGAGAGAGAGAGAGAGAGAGAGAGAGAGAGAGAGAGAGAGAGAGAGAGAGAGAGAGAGAGAGAGAGAGAGAGAGAGAGAGAGAGAGAGAGAGAGAGAGAGAGAGAGAGAGAGAGATGGAGAGAATGGTTAGACCACTAGTGGCAGGGAGGAGCAGGGCTTTTGTCTATGGGGAGATCAGGGAGAAAGAGGCAGGAGTGTCCGATCACTCACTAAGCATGGTAGTCCATGATGGATGCAGATCTGTCTGTCTGACTGCCTCTGTATATGTCCATTGTTTGCCCATAACTTTGCCCACGTTCTGCTGTTTTGGCTGCCAAGCCTGGTCTTCCCCCTCAACCCTCAGATTTGGAAAACGCTTGGGAAAAACCCCAGAAAATAAAATTTTCAAAGTATCCAAAGGTAAATCAAAATTACAATTATATTGAATAGCTTAATGTCTGTTTTGCTGTTCTCACAAAGTGTCACAATGCCCAAGCCCTTTCAAAGTTTACTGTTTGAGTTCAAACTGTTCAAAACACCCTTGTAACTGAAATAGAGCAAGCAACCTGGATGCTGAGAAATGAAACTGATGACATAAGTGCTTTCTGGGCCGCTAGCAAAAGGGCTTAGCCATGAAGTACTGCTCACATTACACACAGAGCTTTGCAGAACTGCTGAAGGGACCAATATGGTGTAGGTAAAAGTTGAACCACAAAAACACTGAACCCCAGCTCGCCTCCTCCATGCCATTTTATTATACCGACATCCTTTGCTCACAGAGTTGCTCAACAAGCCAAGTATACAAATCAAAGGTATATTCACCACACTGACAGGCTCTCCCTTTGTAAACCCCAACTTAGTCAGAGACTCACAAACAATGCCCTTGAACTTAACTGTACATATTTCCATGCATATAGTAGTCCTATTCCCATTGGGACAAATCTGCAACTGGGACATGTCTTATTAAAATATGTACATATTGTCCATATTCTTTCCAGCCCTCTAGAATAAAACAGACCAACAACCTGAATGTAATAAATCTGCAAGGCATGTAGGAAACATGAATCATACTTTTGGTACATTTCTGATCTCAAAGACATTTAGATATGTTTAGATATGCATAGTAGCCTATATGATTTGTAAGTGCATATAAGGTTTGAGCTGTTGATTTGGTTCTATAGACAAATGAAGAAATATCGGCCATTTTTGTAGAAACCAGCTCTGATGAACCCAGTGTTAGCTCACACGGCACACAGCCAATTGTGTGACAAATCGAAACTCTTCTACAATGCCCCTTGCCAAGCTTGTGCAAAATGTGTTTTTCTGGTTGTTTTGTCCTATATCCTGGGAACCCATGTATTTCATTTTCTCCATGCCTTGCAAACACAAAAAGGAAATGGTGGCATTTATTAGCCCAGGGTTTATTTGTATTCTTTTGGCTTTTATGAGCTCACTCAGCCGAAACAGTAAAGAAGCTCGTTCTTTATTAATCTTCACAGTGACAATTCAAATCTTTCGACACACTGACTTTGCCACGTGTGTGCCTGCACTTTCTACTTAAAGAAATCAGGAAACCATCGTAATTTTTTAAATACCCCCCAGGTTGGATTTGCGGGTAAAGTTTTCAGCTGTTAGGATTTGTACTTTTTCGTAAAGGACAAATAAGTTGAACAAATTATAATGCTTTGGTGTTAAAATGAGCCAAGTGCTTGAGGAGCTCATGTAAAGTAGCCTTATGTTGTTTAAGAACAAACAGAGACTACATGCAACTGTTTGGTCTATTTTGACAGAGCCTTGTTTCCTATTTATATGCTTTCTTCACGTTATCGCATATGCCTTGGGTTGAGCCATACAAATCCATCAATACTGAATGTGACCATGAGGAGAATATGTAAGGAGAAGCGCTGACATATGCGTGGAATAATGATAGACAGTGAATGAGTCAGCCCAAAGACTAACATAGAATGTAACACATTTTTAATACAATGAAAAAACCTGTCTGCGCTTCTTGGGAATTGGTAAATGCAATAACACAAATATATATCTGTGTTTATGTGGACACCGAATTTTTTTTTATGTCAAACTTCAAATAAAGCCTATTTATTTTGTTACAAATACAGTTTCTCTCTAATGCAGTTTCATTTAAATTATTGTCAGTCATCTTGGACTACTCTGCAGAAGCAGGACATTTACCTGTTCAGGATAATTCAATATGACAAGCAGCTTTCCTGTTCACTGCAGTTTTTACAAGTCATTGCCGTTAAAAGATTATAATCAAATCCCTCTCTTTAAAATAAGAGGCCATTTTAGACAAATAGAGAACGTTGCAACAATGAGCCACTGAACACTCTAACAATAATAATGCATTACATTTACGTATATTACACTTTTCCAAACACAAAAGCACTTTGGACAAATAAGCTGGAAGGAAGAAAATATGACAGAAAGGAATGAATGAGTGGTCCGACGTATAATTTAGAGAGAGAGGAAACATAAGTAATAAATAAAACACATGACAACCACACACCTTTTGTCTTCATTATACAATGAATGGCACACGAAAGTAGTGTTTTATTTATTTTTATTTTGAAAATAGCAAAGTAAATAATTTGATGCAAAGCAAGTTTGCATGAGGGAGCTTAAAAATTGCACTCAAGATAGGCAGAAAAATGACTGGTTTCAGCACCATGGACAGCACATAACTAGAGTAAACATAAAAAGTGCAACGCTAAAATCCTAGAATAAAACAATGTAGTAGTAACACCAAATGAATAATGTTTCAAAAATGTTTTTTGTTAAAAATTAAACAAATACATGCAATTTAAATTAAAAAGATTATTGCACTGATATATCCTCTGTGACTTCGCTAGTTTGGAAGAAGTTGTACGACTCAATCCCCTCCTAAAAAAGGGGAGGGTTAGGTAATTGAAGACATAATGATGGATTATGACTGAACCATTCTGCATCCGGAAGTGCCCAATCAGCTAAATGTAGGCCAGAGGCAGAGCTTTTCATAAATATGTATGCGTCTTAAATATTGTTAAGAGCCCAGGATGAATTACACATCAGCATTATCAATTCAGAAGTACATATTTCTGCTGAGGTACATTTGGAAAGGAGCTTACTCCATGAGATGCAAATATGACGAAACAGTCAGTAGTAGCAGAGGTATTTCTTTTAAACTACTTCGCCTAACCCCCTGGCACATGCAAATTAGGCCACAGGTGACATCTTTACAGTATATTACAGTAGTATGAGCTAAATCAGGCATAAAACATATTACATTTTTATTAAAGTAAAAATGTATGATGGCCCCTAAACTACTATTAACCTAGTGAAATTAGTTTGAAAAGTTACAATGTATTGCGGTGTTACGGTATTATGGTGTGTGAATTCCTTTTAGTTTTTGGAAGTAATCACAGACCAGTGGAGCACAACAGCACTGCAATTAAGCTGTCTGAGATATTTAATTAAAACTAAGAGGCATGATCTGTCCAAAACTGTGTTCGCCTTTCAGGCAACCCAAGTTATCATCTTCAGAATGGATACCATAATCGTGTTGGATGAAAAATGACCACATAAGCATTCCATCTTTCAAAAAAGGCCATGCAAAATGTTATCTATTTTAATCTAGACTAGTTTGAAGTCCAAACATTATTGCAATTAGAACGATAATTGTAACATAGGCATGAATTATTTAAAGGTTTAAAGCGGTTTCAGCCTTGTCCAGTGGGCATAATCAATATGATCCCTCAAGGCAAAGTCTATTACCATTTATAATGTGTTGTTGAAGTTATGAAAGTTAGAAAAGTAATAATCTGCTGATCTAATATAACACTGCAAATGCAATTATAGAATTTATAAGAAACTATCTTTCTGAGAAAAAGAAATAAACAGAAAATAAAATAACAAAAATATATCACTGACCAGGACATTAGCTTTTGTTGTACAAGTTGAACTCAAAATGTGCTAATTCAAGTTATGTAAAATTAATTGAACAGAAGACTTCTGCAGGGCACATGAAAGGCGCACACACACACACACACACACACACACACACACACACACACACACGCACACACACACACACACACACACACACACGCACACACGCACACACTCACAGGCATGCAGACCACCTCATTCAACCCTACATTTCACTATCCCCTTAACAGTGCCCCAGACACTCTGTTGCTCATTTGTCATTTTCAGCTAGGGTTTTACTCAGCCACTTGAGAATGGGCTTGTAGGACTTATCCACTCCAGCTCGTCCAAAGACGCCGCCAGGAGACTATTGGATGGCAGTGGGGTAGAGACCCCTATGAGGCCGAATGACTGAGTGTGTGCGACAGAGGTGCAGAGGGAGATGGTAAATGGATCTGATTTGTTCACTCTGACACATGATAAGGATTTCGCACAAATCAGAGCAACTGTGGATAAATGACACAGCAAAGGGTGACCTGTGCCCATTTCCAAAGCTAAACTTAATTACTTATCTTTCCAGTCATTATTTGTGAATATCCATGTGTTCTACTCGATTGTCATGACGTGACTTAATGAAATTGTGTTTTGCTTAGTTAAATAATCTCAGCTTTTCCTTTAATGTATGTAACTCTTACATAGATAAATCAAAGAACACTAAAAGGTAATTGCATAAACAGCTTTGTGATACATTTGAAATGGTTGATAATTAGATTTGCAGTGGATCTTTATGATGACCAATATCTCACAGCAATCACAAATCATCCACCCATTCCGTGCAGTTTGCATTAGCTTATGTCAGCAAATTAGTTCCATTTGCCTCCAAAACAGAGCCAACATCAGCTCAGTCTCCTAAGAGGAATAATCCCTTTTGAAATATTCTAATGCAAGTCCTGGCCTGGGGTTAAAGCAATCAGACAGATGCATTGGTCTGTACAGCTCTTTCCCTCTTTTCCACTAGTTTTCCACTAGTTTTTCTCAGCCATTTGCCTGATCATTTCTTTTCAATATGCAAAAACTCTACCTGTTCATGATAATGGGGGTCCAGTCAGCATGTCTGCTGAGGGCATTAGTTGACACGTTAACCGGGAACTGAGCTACAATTTATCCGACTTCATAGCAAATCTCCAAAATGACACGGCATCTACCGGAACCTGGACTTTATTGGAGAGCAGACAAATGGACTCAAGTAGTAATTCAAAGTGAAAACTTGACAAAGAGCAGATCTTCTCCCTTTCCATGCCTGTGGATAATTCTTATTAGAAAACAGAACAGTTTTTTTTTTTCTCCCTGGCTTAATTTACAGTCGGCAGCATGGCAGCACACTATACCTTAACTGTGCAATCCAATCACTTGGATGCTGATTGATTTTGAAGGTGGGAAAGACAATGATAATTCCTTTGCCATCCTGGTGGAAACTGGAATCATGCTTGCAATGGAACACACCTCCATACTACACTTTTCAATTAGACATTTTAAACAGGTTTTGAGATTTGTTTCTGAATGTTTTAGTTGGATGGCAATGCAACTCGAAGTGAAAAACTAATTTGTCCATTGCATTTTTTTTTAACACATTGCAAAACCATTGCTCACGCAATGTGTCCTCACTTACAGATCAAAGTCAGACACTGACGAAAGATGTTTGGTATGTTTTGTTATTCCTCCGAGATCCAGTATGTTTGGATCACACTGTTGCCCACCGGGTTACTTCTTTATTTCTTTATTTCACCTTATTGCATGACAAAGCTGAAGCAAAATGCTTTCTTTGGGACTGTGGCATATGAGACTAGTTGGCTGTCTCCTTTCAATTCTTTAGATTCACATGCTCTACAAATGGTTTAAACAAACCTATTTTAACTATACTTTGTGACAGTGATCTTTAAAAGTCTGAATAAATAAACCCCTTATTTACTGATGGAAGGCAAATTAATTGAAGTCTCTCAAAAATAAGATTTTGTATTTTGCTGTGAGGTTATTCTAACTTTGATAAGATATATAAATGAGTGTCGTCGGTGTGTGTCATTTTCAAGGTGAGATTTAAAAAACAAAAACTGGGGGACACAATTTCATAGCTTCGTCTCTCCCTAATCACTTTTTTCCAGAGATTAATGACATGAAAAGGGTCTACACCCAGGAACGAGTCATCCATGCAGGGCTGCCAAGTGTGAAAGGGTTACAGTGGCATTTATGAAACGTATGAGGGGTTTAACTGTTTAGAGCGCAATCAGGCCTTAAGAGAAGACCTGCCAATGGCCTTTGAACGACTGGCCTCCTCTAGTATTTTCACTCGCTTTGAGGAATCAGTTATTTTATCCAGTAGAAAAATTCACAATTAGACCGACCCACAATTGCTCCGTTTCTTACATTCCTCTTTGTTTTTGCTTCGATAATTAACTGGCTTCCTTGCGTTTTCGGTCATCAGCGCAGAGGTCCAATACTCAGGGTCATCAATGCTGTTTGTGAAACTTCCAACATCAGAGAGGTAACCATGTCCGAGTGAACAAAGCAATTTCTTTTTAAGAATTTAACTTACTCAGAGGCAAGTTTTTGCACGTTTTGTTAGTATTGATGTTGTACCATATTATGTAGCCTACTATATCTGTATTCACTAAATAATGGAACTCATTCAGCCTGTTACAAAAACATTTATTTTCGTCTGACTCTGACAGCCAGATGACAAGCTTCTGCTTAAAGCGCCTAGCTTCTCTCAGGTGTAACATTCACATTCATTTTCAATTTAGCGTCATATTGATTTTAAAAAAGATAGCCGGCGTGTGAAGACACCATCCTATCTGACGCGTTGTTTCTGCCTGACGAAGTGGGGAGGAACATCAAGACAAGGCCACGGGGAGATGAATCTGATAGGTCTGTTATGTTTTGTGTTGTCTTTTGGTCCAATGTGACCAGTCTGTGACAGTCACGCTCTCGTTGCGTTCACTCACGAGTGTCTTTTTCACTGAAAACAGCGATGGGGATCAGTTTGGGGGGCTGTCGGTTTCAACTGTATCTCTGTCACGCTATAACTGTTTCATCGTTGAGGTAAAAATAGTCGGCTCGAGAGAAGCGTCACCTGTCTCTTGTCAAAGGTACGTTTATCCATGCGAGCTTTCAATAAATCTAATGGGCTTGGTTCGTGTGAAGTTCAGCTACGTGTGAATGTGCATCACCTGGCTTTGTCTCCTGTGACGGGGCCTGCCAAAGGAGTCCGCTGCACACCCCCTGTGCCAGGCCACAGTGAGAAAAGTCATGGGTTTATCTGTGGTCCCAAACAAGATGAGAAGAAGTATTGCATAGTTTGGGAGACTGTAGGTCGAAATGACTCAGCGATTTCTGCACGCTGGACCTCTGTACTTTCCTTACACATTACAAGGTTGATTTGCGCTGGTCTCTGGGGAGCCAAAAGCCATTACCCTGCGATGGTGCGCTGTGACTGACCTGAAACATAACGTTTGCCAGTGCAGTCGTAGCTCCAGTAGTCCATCTCTGGGTTATTAGCCTGGGCCTACTCTGTGATGAAGTAGACACAATATATTTCCTGATATGTTTATTAGCACATGAAAGTCTGACCATCCATAATCAATTATGTAGGTCTATGCATTATTTGAGATTTAAAAAAATCCCAAAAGATCCGGTAGGTTAGGTGAAAAAAAAACCTAGAATAGCAAGGTATTGTAGCAGAACAAATACCTATTGATAAAGAAATACTGTTGCTAAACAGCTATGCGTCAAGCATCAAGCTTCTCATATATTTAGCAGGCAGTTCTTGTTAAATGGATATGTTGCTTGCACTCTAATACATTTTTAAAAGACTTGAAATACTTAAATCACAATGCTATCAAAACGCAACCATGCATTCATGAAAATTACAAAACCTCTTCAAATTCTTCCAGGCAGTTAATCCTCATTCCTCTCAATTTAACACAATCTTTATGGCACTTAGCTGATATAATACTACTCAACAGTGTTCCCGGTGAATGTTCAAGTATTTTATTCGGCGCTAAGCGATTTCTTTTTCTAATGGCAGTGGTATATGCTTATCACTAATGCGGTGGTTCAGTCAAATGGGGCACCAAGAGCATCCACCTCCATGAGTGTGTAAGTACATATATACCCTAATGGTATCCTATGATTGGGAGCGCACCAGAACACTTTTGGAAGGGTACTTTAAACAGCTCGCCCAGCATTAGGCTCATGCGAGAGTCCGAATTGCAGAGTCCGAATTGCAGAATGAGGACGCGTAGACGGAGTAAGGGAATGGTTGAAGATACGCACAAGGTTTTGAGACGTGGACTGGCATCGTAGCGCCTTCATGTACACCCTCAGCAACTCTGGACCCAGTCCTCGCTATTATTACAAGGAGTTTAATGTATATAACCGAATCAACTGGTGTGGACTTTTGACGATTACTAAGTGGCTTCCATCGCTAAACATCTGTACACGGTACAGTGGCTATCAGGCACTGAGATATGTCTCAAACCCTGTTTAAAGGACCACGCTGAGACAACCCTTTTGAGAAGGCAGAGCTGGCATGTAGGGAAAAGGGGGGGGTTGTGGGTGTATGCTGCAGGATGAGTGACTGTGGTCTCTCCTCCGAGGTGGTCCTTCTTATTCTCCCACATATAGAAGGGATTATCTGATGTCCCTCAGGCCATGATCCACATCGTTCTTCAGTTGCCTTATCTCCCTGATGTGTGTTTTTGCGTCCCGGTGTAGGTGTCTTTTTTTGTGGGTGTGTGAGCGTTCATGTGTGTGTGTGTGTGTGTGTGTGTGTGTGTGTGTGTGTGTGTTTGCGTGAGTGCATTTAGGTTTGTGTGCACACACTTTCTCACTCAAGATACACGTTTAAACTGGCACAGAGTCGTCGCTCATTCTGCCCCATTGTGTCTAATTGGTGTGTATAGCTTGGTTATTTATCTGCCCTGGGCTGACCCTATGTCTAGAACTGGCCGTAGCCTACATCTGCACCTCCTTGCGGGATCGTAGGTTCATGTTTGTTTGTTTTCGAGTGCGAGTGAATGTGCGAACATCTGTGCTCACACCATCTTTCTCACCTGGAGCCATACACACCACTGCTGATGGGTTGTGTGTTTGTGCGACCCTGAGGTTTCCAGTGCCACCCGAGTGTATTGCCAGATTCGTTTGATTCTACGTGTGAAAACGGAGCTGGAAGCCAGGGAGCCTTTTTCCCGTGGGAAGCGGGGAGAGCAATGCCATCTGTAACAAACTCTCTCTCCCACGGCCTTCAGGCAGCTGTCGTTACCGTCAGCCTCCGACACTTTGGTGTTCGGCGTGTAGGTGGGTGAGAGTGTGTTTGGTGTGTGCGTGCATGTTTCAGTGTTGTGTTTGTCATCATGAAAAGAAAGAGGAAGTAAGGGGATATTTAATTATGCTTCAAGCAGAGTACAAGAGTTTTCCCTTTGCACCTAACAGGCAGAGAGGTGAGTTCTTCTGTCAAAATGTGTTTACACTTATAAATGCACAGAAGTCTCAGTTTCAAAATGACAAACATACCTTCAATGTATAATTAAGAGGCACTGGAACAAGGTTATTTAGACCTGTTTCCACAAAGTTTTTCAGCACACCCACGTACTCACAGACAAACACTCTTTCTCTCACACACACACGCTGGGTGGGATTTGAATCATTAAGCCTGTCTCACTGACTTGCGCTTGCTGCCTGACTGGTGAGTCACCTGGACAAGCAGTGGGATGAGGCAGCTCTGGCCTCATCTGTTCATCCAAATGCCAGCCGATACTGTCACATACTGGGCAAACCACCACTTAGCCGTCTAGGCTGTGGCTCCTCGTGC